>PVKM010016256.1:0-27003 GCA_004027735.1 Carollia perspicillata
ACGTCACAGGCCGGGAGGAGTCACAGCGATCGAGGACACCACCTCACAAGGACAGGGTGATCTCCAAATTAAATCAGTGGCTGTGGTCTGCTGGGGTTCTGTGCTAGTCAGCACGGGGTGGGGTTGACTGGGGGAGTCCGGCCCGGCTCGGCAGGCAGGGGTGTGGGGTGCTGTGCGACACAGCGTGTGTCTGTACACTCACCCAGGGAGTCGCACGCTGATGCTGGCCCTGACGGTTGAGGGCCAGCAACGCAGAGCAGAGGCGTTTATGGGAACCAGGGCTAATGAGTCACGGAGACTTGCCTCCTCCTCCAGGGCAGGTCGCAGAGTGAGCCGTGGAGTGAGGAGTCCCTGAAGGCAACCGATTGTGTTATGTATCGTGAAACAGTGGCGGCACATGTGCCCTGTCCCCCTGGTCCGCCCCCCATCCCTGGGCCAAAGGGGCTCTCAATCAGGAAAGGAGATAAAGGTCAGGGGACACTGACCCCGGCAAGACAGAGAGCCGTTACCTGCCCGGCGCAAAGACCATGCAGGGCTCAGGTTGAATTCTGCAGTACTCTGGACAGAGTTAAAAAAATTTTTTTTAAAGGTGTGATTCTGGGTCAAAGGTAGGATCCACCACAAGAGTGTCCCTTCCGTGAGAGGAACCAGCAAAGGTCAGACGGCGGAGGGAGGTCCTCCTTGCAGGCGATCTCTGAGCTCGAGGCTGCCTCCCTCCAGGGGCAGGCAGACAGCGGACGTCGTGGTCGCCCTCCACAAACTGCTCCTGGGCTGCGGGGGTCCCCTAACGTCTCAGGGACAGAACGTGGTGTGTGCAGCCTCTATTTTTTGTCCCAGGGTCTCTCCTCTTCACAGTCACACAATCTGATGACACGGACACTTTTAAAACCTCTCATTTTTTTTTTTTCAGAATGAAATATCCCAATTCTTTGGCTAGGCTCACAAAATAATTCTCTTACCTCATCAATTATTTTCATTCTCACTTACAGGATCCTTTTATACGTTTCCTTGCCATTGATGGAGAAGTTTTAATGAGTAAAACTTCTGAGTAACGTTCTGGGTGATAACACATCATCGTTTCGTGCAAAAGCAAGACGGTTTCTGGACGGTGTCTGCCTGAGTGCACCAACCCCCTGCAGAGACTCCTGGGTCCTCTTCACTCGCTGCGTAACCAGCCCGCGAGAATCTCCGAGTTTGGATCGCTTTCCTCCGAAGACATGACGCCTTGCGTTTTCCCACAGTGCCATTAGTCAGCCATTTCCTGCTCGCTGCGAAAGCCCTGAGAAATCTTCCAAGGGTTGTGAAACCTTCTGGAGACCTTCTTTGGACCGCCCAGGGGAGCCGGGTCTGCGAGGGCCGCGTTTTTGCAATGTACCTCTGATCATTTATACAGATGTCATGACTGGTTTACACAGTGGGAATCTAGGAAATCAGGATCCGGGAACTCCGGTTTATTGTCCTACACCACTGACAGAGATCTCCATCTCTTCCCCAGCTACTGTGCAAGTCACAGGTGCAGAGAACAAGGACCATTTTTGTCCCCACCAGCCTCTACCAGAGAGCCCCGCACCTAACAGGGCCTCGAAAGAGAACTTATAAGTTAGATTACTTCTGCCCTCAGCTTACTTCCTCAAGGGGTTTCCCAGCCACATTAAAAAAAAAAAAAACCTCAGTTCCACAATGATTCAGATTTGCTAATAATCCTTACAGTAAAACTTGGCTAGTGGCTATTTGAAAACTTAAATATGTGGTTATTCTTTTTTGCACACATGTTTAACCACCCAGAGAGCTCATGGAATATTAAGGCGTGCTTTCCTCTCACAGAAACAACCTCGCCTGTTGTCTGGCTTCGAGTTCTCACACCCTTTATTATAATTCACATCATTTTACCTAGTATGACAGTGAGAACCCTCATTTCTGATTCTGGACATACTCGGATTCTCCAATTTGTAAAAAGAGTCCCAGAGGCACATTGATGGTATCAAAAATAAACAGTGGCGTCACATTTGAGAGTGGAAAATTAACAGGAACTTTCATTCATCAGGGAGAGTTGAGAAATGGGCCGTTAAACTAAGCATTTTGGTTAAATTAGAATATATCGTGTATAATGTATGTGTAATTCCTGTATCACAAGGTTTGAAAGAATTATAATACAATTTACATATAAACCTTGGCAAACATAAACTCTAATGTTTAACAATACACTTCAGACTTCATCCAATTTAGAGAATATTAGCAAAACAAGTAATCATAAAAAATTGTAGAAAACAACTGTGCATAAAACAGGTTTTCCGTAGTTAAGTTGGGAGGTGCCACGGAGGCCACCGGAGCCCAAGTCCCTCATGAGGCAGGACTCTCCTCTAGGACATCGTCACAGGCAGGACCGACCGTCCCGGTTCATTGCCGGGTATCGTCCCGGCAGGGCTGTGGATAGTGCCCCCTTTGCTTCTCGAAGTGACGACGAATTGCGATCGCCCTGACGATGAGCGGCCACCCAGCTTCTGCTCAAAGTGCCCCGCTGCTGGGGGAGGCTCGCGAGTTATGATAAGACTATAAAATGTAATAATGTGATATATAGACATGTTAAAACCTCTTTCTGGTGAGGAGCTGGTACATTGAGTCCTTAGACTCTGAAAAACGGTCACAGCCCATTTGGTTACATTTGTCTGGTGTCGATACCAACGAATCCCCCAAAACCTTAATTTATTTTTACAAATGCTAATCAACCAACACAAGTGTTCGGAATCATTGTCTTTAAAAATCACATGGCTTTGCTTGCAACAGATGTGTTCACATCTGCACTGACGGTGAAAAGCAGGGGTGGGTGCCTTCGTACTAGGCAGGACGCTGTCCCGAATCTGAACTGATGGCCAATGTCTCCTTCCGTGACACAAACCCACTTGTTCGAAAGGAAAGCTAGTTTCACCGAAGGACATCCAGAGGGAGCAGTGGAAACATTCATTTTAGGAAATCTGGACCCTGAGCACACACCTTTCTAACATGTCACGTCACAGAGCGGAGCAGGCCCGGGGCACCCGAGGGCGGTTTCCCGAGCTAAGGCGCTGGTGCCATTGAACTGGAAGCTGACGCCGGCGCAGCTGCTCCATTCACAGGACGCCTTTTGTCCTGGGAAGTCGGACTGACACTCGATCTACATGATGAAAACCTGAATTTGGGGCAGGAATTTCTCAAAAATGAGCGAAGCGAACCTGTCACCCAGAGGAAGCCCACTGACGCTATGTGTGACCTTAGAATTTGGGGAACCTTGAACCTCCCATCTTGGGCTGGACAGCTTCCCCCTTCCTGTTGGGGTTGGTGGTGGTATCCGCGAATGTGATTTGTAAATACTGTGTGATGGACTGTGCAAATACTGAGAAGATCTGTGTAAGTCAGCGAACCGGTATGTTCCGAGTGACAAAAGTATGATGTTACAAAATCACCCATAAGTAGGAGACCCACCTAAAGAACACGACCGGCCAGTGGATTAATGGAGAGAGCCATGACAAGCTCCCTGGTGGGGTTTCAGATTCCACACTGCAACCAACACTTTGGAAACCATCTCTTGTTGAGTTTTGGTAAGGTATCAAAGAAGAAAATCCGCAATTATCCAAAAAAGCTATTAAAATGCTCTTCCCTTCCTAACTACATAGCGTAGTGAGGCCAGATTTTTTTCATTCACTTCAACCAAAACAACATATTGCAACAGATTGAAAGCAGGAGCCGATATGAGAGACCAGCTGTCTTCCATTAAGCCACACATTAAAGAGATTTGCTAAATTGTAAAAAAAATAATGCCACTCTTCTCTCTGATATTTTTCCATAAAAACATACTATTTATGTGAACATAAAAATGGATTTATTGCTATCCTTTTAAAATGATTTGATAAATAAATATTTTAAAATTCCTTATTTTTAATTTCCAACAATGGATATGATTGGTGGTATGCTAACAAATGTTTAATGACTAGCTTTCCAGCAAAAAAAAAAGCTGTGGTTTGTAGCCTTTGCCAATTTCCATGGTATAAATACTCTCACTATAGCCAACTTTAAGCAACAACATGAAGTCAACTGGCTCACAGAATTCCTGATATGGTCCACACATTCCACACAAACAAAAGCTCTTTGAAGCCTTCAAGACGCTTTAAGAGTGGAAAGGTGTCCTCGGACCAAAAAGTTTGAGAGCCGTTAGTATGGCTCTTCGACGGCCCATTTATTTTGAAATTCGCGA
This sequence comes from Carollia perspicillata, assembly GCA_004027735.1. NCBI lineage: Eukaryota > Metazoa > Chordata > Mammalia > Chiroptera > Phyllostomidae > Carollia > Carollia perspicillata. The sequence goes on from PVKM010016256.1 coordinate 4,229, forward strand.
CGTGGTCATCAAAACACAGGAATATGTCAACTACTTCAGTGCACTGGCAGAGTAACCAGGTCGCAAGCACTGATCAGGTTCCTAAGGCAAAACCACTCCAGAGCATGGAAACGGGTCTGGGCTGAGATCTAGACGTGTGACACGCAGCACGCGCTCCGGCCTGGAAGGGACCCATCGGCCTGCGGGGAGGTGAGAAGGTCACAGGCGGCTGCGTACAGTGCGGGGGGGCGGCCCCACCGGTTCTCTGCAACTGCATTTACTGAAACTGTGTCTTTGCGTGCACAGTATTTTCCTCACTTGCTAAGAAATAAACATAGGCAGTCTCAGCGTTAGAGAAAGGAAAGAAAAAAGGAAAAAAGGCTCGTTCCAGTCGGGCTCTGCAAATATTTTCTCTATGAAAGCACGCATCTGCTCGGAGTTAGCCGCAGTGTGACTAACATTTTCTACGAGGGCTGGTGCCACGTCCCTCCCTTTGCTAAGGCTCTGTGTTAATTAAAATTAATCACACCTGCCAGTGAATAGCTTTCCTTTTGGTTCCCCTCTGAATGTGGCAAACTGAAGCAGAACAATATAATTTATATTCAAGGTATACAATTAATTCCCCCACAACATTTTCCTCTCCGCAGGTATAGTCACTTAAGGATATTTTTTAATGGGTAAGTTGGCTTTGCAGTAAATCAACTGAGGAAAAATAAAAATACATTGCACATGCAATGGTAGGTCACAAAAGCATTTCTGATTTGCAAATTGATACTGTAACAAGCCAGGCTTATAATTAATATTCTCGAGGGCACGATTTGAGGGAGCTCGGTGACCTTTGGACAGCTTTCATATCCACGTGTTACTTTGATTCAAAGGCTCCTTTTTTTTTCTAACTCAAGAGCTTCTAGGTAAAGTGTTTAAGAAATCAGAACAGCGCACGGTAACACCGGTATCAAGGCCGGCCACCGTATCTGCGGAGAGCGCCCGGGTGCCTTGCGCTCACACAGCCACGGATTTGAGTCATAACCCTCTTTGGACTTTTTCTGGTTCTCTTCCTATGCAATGTAAGTTTTTTCCTTCGACTTGCAGATTACCATATTCTACAGGTCATTTCTACCAATCTGCTGATCTCAGGAGTCAGCAGACACATGCCCTTAGTTTTCTTTACTTTTGTTCTTTGGGAGGCTTCTAAGACCGTCAAAGAAATCTGAGGTGTTCGGAAATTTCCTTCAGGCTCTGCCGGCTGGGGGAATGTTCACGTCCCTGCTTGCTCATTTCGTAAGAGCTCTCCCCGCAGCCCACAGGTGGCTGGCTGACACACCTGGCCACCTCCCTGCTGGCCTCGGCTCGGGCGGGGGAGGCGCCAGGTCCCCAGAGGCCCAGCCCGTTGTATGATGCCCGGTGCCCAGCTCACTGGTTCCAGCCTTACCTTAAGGAACCAGAATGTCAACTCAGTCTTTAAAAGAAAGGCCTGAGACAAGCTGGTTAGTATCTTGCCTCTCGTGTTTCAGAATGACTGATACGTTTTCAAAAGGAAAAGTCCCCTTCCTAAACAAAAACTTGCTACCCAATCTTCTTGATAAACCATCGCATGCTTAAAGATGCCTGGCCATTTGGGTCAGTCTCTCTTCGGGATGCACTGGACCTTCCCCTGAAACGGAACTGCCACAGTATCTCATTTCATCTCAGAACCGAGCAACCATTTCTCCGGAGCACGTTTGCTCCGGAGTCATCGGTGAACACCACTGGGGCCACTTAGTGGTCCCCAAACAGAGGCACGCTTCTGCCACAGCGCTGGTCTGAAGGGGGTCTGGTGGGGGAGGGGAGTGCCCATCAGCAAACAGTTGCTCTGGGAAGTAGGTGGGGGTTGGGCAGGGCATCTGTCCTGAAACCCTAGAAGAAAAGTAAACTTGCTGTGAAGGACGTGATTTCGTTTTGTTCCTGAACTTCATGCAATTAGGGCTTATTCATCAAGGCAGCCCTTGGACAGAAAAGGCCTGACCACGAGTGCCCCAAACACTGACCAAAATCCCTGCTGGCGCTACGTGTGGCTTGAGACCCACGTCCAGTTCACATCCCTGGGAGAGAGGAAGGGATCTCAGTTGCTGAGTCTATCTGACCCCAGCTCTTTGAAATGCTCCAAGGCTCCCAGAAAGCGCAGCGCCTAATTCCCCCCCGAAAAATGGATATGGGTGCCACACAGGTGTTTGAAGCATGAAGAATTTCTCCAAAGCCCTTTAATGACATTTGAAAAAGCTGAAAAGCACCAACTCGCTATTTTTTTTCCTCCCTCAGAAAAGGCAGAAACAGTCATCCAAGTAGGGCATCGTACTCTTGTTTCGTTTCAGAGTTTAATTTGAAAACCAATAAGAGAAGAATTTAAATTGATTGCTTCAAGCCACGGACATTTCATACCCAAGCAATTGTGTTGGCTTTCATGAGAAGTTATCTTAGCTGTGAAATCGATTGTCACAGACTGAGTTCATAAAAATATTACCAAACCGTATTTGATTCCTGTCTTGGTGAGGCTGGTGAGTCAAGAAGAAGAAAACCACACGGGCGATGACGCTGGTTCTCCATGCCGTCCCTCCCCAGCCCCTCCTCTCTGGGGTAGCTGGGATTTCCTAACGCTGGTATTTCACAGCCATGCAGACACTCAGACAGAGAAAAGACGTGGTAGGAGAACTGGGAAATCATCGTAATACACGGTGAGACAGAACAAAGGGAGAGAGTGGGCGCAAAAAAGAAAAGAGAGAGAGAGAGAGAGAGAGAGTTCTTGGATTCAAAGATTTGCCTTTAACAGCTTTCAAAATGGAAAGTGTCCTTTTATTGACTCGCTAAGCATGGATTCCAAGCCAAAGGCCTGCACAGGGAAAAGCGCAGGGCACGTCCTTCCGGGTGCACAGAGGGACATTAACGTCACTGCCACTCCGGGAGATCAGCACCAGGGCCTCTGCGCCCGTCCTCAAACCCCCCCGTCGGACCGCAGGGGCCTCACGGTGCCAGCGGAGACGAGGAGGGCCCAAACCCTACCCACAGAAAACGGGAGAGCCTGGCTCCCCACCTCCCTCGCTCTCAAAAGTTCTGTATTTCACAGCAAACCTGGAGTTTGTTCCTACTTTGGTAGAGCTGAAGGGGGAACGATGTGGAGCTCTGAGCACGGATATGCAAAGTATGTTTGAATAACAGAAGGAAGATTAGGAGAACTGGCTCGAGCCAATTTACAAGGAAACATCTGCTCTATTGTTTTTTCTTAAAGGACAATGTCATGGAACTCTGCGAAATTCATTTATAGAGTTTGTATGTAACCGAAAATTCTTAGTTTCTTACTTTTTAGGTGAAAGATTTCTTTCTGTGCTAAAATGATTTCCTCTATGTGTTTCCGTCAAGTATTTCTGTTTTCTGCCCACTGGCATCTGAGGCTCAGTGGCTGCAGAGCTCACCTTCAAAATGCTTTTCGTTGGCCTTGATATCATTTATCTCTTCACCATATAAGGGAGGGAAAAAGTCTAGTATCTATTTGTTCATTCATTCTTTCACGTCATCAAGCCCCGGCCCCGCCCACCACACACCCCCAGTCACCAGGCACTGTGTTAGACCTTGGGGAGGGGGCAGTAATCAAAGACAGGCATAGCCTGTTCCTCATGGAAAGTCCTCTAGCAGTGGAGACAAATATTGATGACATGATTACACTTATAGTAATTAATTGATGTATCATGGTGTTGAAACTAGAAAGAAGTACGAGTGTTACCATGTTGACCTGACACATTCCGTTACTGAGATGCCTTGTATAAGTGTTTCTCAGAGCAAATCCCAGACACCTGACTAATCCTAGCTGATTTATGAGCTCTTAGGGACAATGTATCAGACCTGAGTTGGTCTTCTAGCTAGCAGAATTTTTTTAATATACACTGAGAATAAAGAACGGGGAAAACCAAACCCTTGTATCATCCCCAAAGTTACGGAAAGTGTACGATGGACCGGACGAGTCCATTGAGAGTGCTAGAGTTTTCACTCTCAAATGGCCTCGTCCCCTCCACAGGTCCTCGGAGCTTACAAACTCCCGCTGCGTGGAAAGAGGGCCCACGCGCACTCCAGGAGAAAGGAGGAGCACGCACAGCTCATTACTCAGCTTGGACTGGAAGGCTGGTTACTAACACGCTCTCTCTGACAAAGAGAAATCTCACTGAATCAGAGTACCCTGAAGATAAACAGTTCTCAGTCTCTGCAAGGCTAACAGAAATGTCTTAAACATTCTTTGGACGACAGTGGGTAAAATGAAATAAAATAACTGTTCCAGGTGTCTTGTTTCTGTTCCAAAACCAAGATTGATTGCATTGTACCCCTTACAGAAAATTTCATTTCCTCGTACAAAACTCTGCATGTTTTTACTCTCCCGAATTTCCAATAAACGTGAGCCTCTGCCGTCGCTATTCACGGAAGAGTAATTGCTTCCCTTTTAACATCGATGCGACGGCCCACACCTAGAGTGCGAGATGACCTTTCAGACACGTCTCCGCAGAGCACCTTGTGCCGGGCGTATTTGTTTAATTAAGCACTTTTCCAAACAACGTACACTCCAACCACGTCTTAATATAGAAACACAGCCATAAAGGTATCGAAATGGAAAACCTGACTCCAATTCCTTCCCAGCGAACAAGTGGAAAAATAGACCACTCGACAATGAGCATAAGGGGCCGTTCTTTTCAGGGTGTCTGCGAGTGCACGCTAGCTACAGTGCGGCATTCTTTGACATTTATGGAGTGTCGGCTACGTGACGGGGTCCGAGGGGAGTAGTGAGACATCCTAAAACCCCTTTCTGCAAAAAAAGGGGGGCGGGGGAGGTGGATTGGAACACTCGATCATGTCGATAAGCTGTCTCCTAAATTGAAGCTACAAGCAGCATCAAAGAAAGAATGCCTTCTTTTAAAAGAAAACAGAGCCAGACGAGCCCAAGGGGCGCTTGGAAAATACCACGTGGCAGCCCTACAAACCCCCTGGACAGGCCCGGACCTCCGCTGGCTACCCGAGCTGACATACCTCGGACCAAATGGGCCTTAGCGTGACCTTAGAAGCGACGGCCTGCCTGGGGAGAGCAGCGACCGGCACAGTGGGGCCATTATGCCGGCATGCTTCTACCAGAGAAAACACGGCATTTCCAACAAAACCGAATGGAACGAAAACACGGGGCAGCGGCGGGGGGGGGGCATTTCCGTCTGCAGCTCAGACCCTGCCACAGGGGAGTTCAGCTTCGATTTTCAAAATGATTTGGTGACGCATGGGAAGTGGGAACCAGGTAGTGAGTGTCACTCTCAGCCTCCCCGGGTGACTAGGATGCTGCCCTCTTTGAAGGAACGCACTTTCCTCGAGCCCTGGAGTCGCGGCAACCAAGAACAATTCCTTTCATTTAGAAAAATCTCAGCTCTCACACACTGTTTAGAATGGCTCCAAAACCTGGTCACCAGGCTCGTAAAGATCATATTAATTCACCAGGACACTGGAGGCTTTTTAAAGAAGGAGGTTGAGTGTATCGATTCCCACACACCCGATGATTGGGGACCGCAGAGCGGCTGTTTAAAACTTTACAGTGGAACGCCGAGATGGCAACCGAGGGAGCCCCTGGGAATAGCGCCGGGGCCCGGCAGCCACGGCCACGTGGGTTCCCGGGAGCCGTGGCAGGGTTACTGGTCCGTCTCACACTGGGCTTTGCAACGGGGACGACAAGCCTTCCAAGGAAAACTGTACGGCCGACAGCAAACTGAAACACTACATAAGAAGTGAAAAATCTCTCCACTGCTGCTCTTTTAGGAACAGTTCCAAGGCGAACATTAGGTGGAACTCCCGTTCCCTCGTTAACCGCGAATCTGCGGCATCAGAAAGAGCCCCGCCTTGGGAGGCAGCAGACCCAGGTGCGGGAGGGCGGTTAACTGCTGTCCTGCGTCAACCCCTCCACCCTCCACCTGTGAGGTGAGCCGGAGGGACGAGATTATCCCCAAGGTCCCAGAGGACCCTTAACAGGCCGCAATACTTCATAGTTACCTCGGTGCCAACCCCGATGTTCCCATGGGGAACCCTAAGCCCCGGGCCAGGCATCTCAGGTGGGTCTGCAAATAGCCGAATACATTGATCTAAAACACTGCAATGGAACACAGGGGAAAGGAATACAAAGTAACAGGAACATTTACAAAAACTCTTCTCAGTTATCCAAGGATAAATTCATCTCAAGGCAAGGGAAAGGAACGTCTTTCCTTATAAGATCTTGTCTCAGAAGAGAGAAAACAAAGAATCAATGTAAATGGTGAAAAGACCATTGATGTTAACGATCTGGGCCTCTGATAGACGCACGGTTTGCCTTTGGCACAGAATATGACAATACGTCCCCTCACATGGGTGAATCCAGTTCACACCCTCTGGAAAAAAAGGAATGGTTGCCTTGCTTTTAAAATTAACTTCTCCTCATCCCAAATTAGATTGAACAGATTTGGCAACACTGTGTGACACTTCCCTCCTCTTTTTGCCCGAATACTATTCCTTCTTCGGGGCACTTCCTCCCATTTCCTGCCCACTAACGGGTGCCAAGGCCCGAGGAAGGGCACCTCCTACAACAGCACCGCGGTGGCAGACGCTGTGCTCTCCGTAACCACGGCAGGCAAGTGCCCCGGAGCCCACTGCCTGCTGAACTGTGACCTTGTGTACTGTCGCCCACCTGCTTCGTGGGCTGAGATCCTCTCCACTGGATGATCTCTTCCACGCTTCTTCCCCGTCCCTGCTGTCCCAAATATCCCATCTGAAGACCAGTAAAAAGGACTGAGCGAGACTCGCGGGTGGTTACACCTGCCACGCACAGCAGGGTCACACACTGTACTTCACCTACACAGCAGGACCGCCGACTGCTGTGCTGGCAGGCGATGAGCCCCGAATAAAAAGTTAACTGAGGGGATAATAGGAGAACAGGGGAAGGATTGCTGTTTTTCGCCAACTGGTTCACGCGACATTCATGTTTGTAACCACAGAGAAACCCCAGGCTGATGCTGAGGTCCATTCTCATCACAGTCTCCACTTGCAGGGGGAGGCGGGAACACTGTCCTGTTCTTCGACAGCCTAGTCATAACGAAAGACTGTTTCCTTTTGACCAAAATGGCAGAGGGGAAAATTTGAAATCTCTTTCCTACAAGACATCTCCAATTGCTGGAAAACATTATTTAAAATGCCTAGGCTCTCTCTAAAATGAGTAGAGGGAGGGAGGGAGGGAGAAAGTGGGGGAGAGAGAGGAATTCATCATTTGCCACTTTGCCACTGGATGGTGTCAGTTTTATTACCCAAAAGGCTTAGTGGCTACAAAAAAAAAAGTAGAAAACAAGACATTGGATTTGATGTGAGAGTAAGGACTTTCCAAAGGCCATCTCATCAGGAAAAAAAGAAAAAAGATGGATTAAAAGAAAACAATCGTCCACTGGCAAAGAAAGATGGCGGGCAAGTTTGTTCTGGCCCAGTCGCAGGCGAAGAGAGACTGGCCAACTGGGAGGCTGAGCTACAAAGGGGACCCGAAATGAGGCACAAGGTGATATGTCCGAGATAAAGAGGTGCACATGTGAAGAACAGGACAAAAAGGACTAATACGTGTCTAACAGGGACTGTGGGAGGAGAGACAAGAAAGAGCAGAGGGCCAAGGCACAGAGAGAGTGGCAGAGATCTTTTTCAGGCCCCATGAAAACCATGAGGCCTCAGGTTCAGGGAACACGGCGAATCCCAAGCAGGAAACGTGAAGCAACACGCACACCGTACTGAAACCTCGGTACCCGAGACGAAAAAGCTCTTAAACTCAACCATCGAGGAAACACAGATTACCTATTAAAAGCAGCAATAATGAAAATGTCAGGCAGCTTCTCGAAAGCAGCGCAGATGCCAGAATGCAGGGGAATCATGACTTCAAAGTATTAAATTAAAAAAAAAACCTATCAGCCCATATTTTCATATCCCACTGAAGTCTTAGTCAGAAATGAGGACAACGCAAAACGTTTTCAGGAAAACAAACACCGAAGTGACAACGAAACAGTATCCACGGAAGGGCCTTCTTGGGAGTGCACTTGAACGTGAAGGGAAGGAACCGAAATTAAACACTGGGATTCGAGGGGAAGAGTGAGCGAAGGAACTGGCAAACGTGTCGCTAAGTCTGCGCCATCACTGGGCGACCCAGAACAGCGTGGGGCAGGGGAGTGAGAAGGTGGCTGGAACTCAGACGCGAGGTAACAATAGTGAGGACGTCAGGAGAGATCAGTGGAGTTCCAGTGATTCACGGTCATTTTGGGAAGAGTGCTGAATGACGAACTTCACACTTCAAGTGAGAAAACACTGAAAGAATGTCTGAAAGATTAAAGATAAATCATTTCCAAGCCAACAGAAAAAGTAATTGATTACCCTAAGTAAAAGACAAAGAAGGCAGGAAAGAAAGGGGGGAATGAGTATAGGAATGGTAGGGTAGTAAGAAAGACTAAGGTAAGATGTTCAAATTAGTTAAAACCCAGTAATGACAGTATTACCTATAAATGGGCTCAAATGCAGGTTAAAAGAGAAAGATCTCATCTGAGAATAAAAGCAGCAAATCTAGCTACATGCTGTAGGAAAACAATACAAACACAGAGAGACTGATGGCCAGAGAAAGTAAAAATGACGAACCAAGCAAATATTAACCAAAAGAAAGGTGGTGTCACTGTATTGAGACCAGACAAAAATAATTTTAAGGTAAAGATCACTGTTAGAAAAGAAGGTGGTTGCCACAATGTTATTAAAAGAAAATGTCACCAGGAAGACACGACAATCCTATGCTTGTAAGAATCTACTAACACAGATAGACCTAAAAATACATAAATCAAAAATGCACAGACTTACTGGCATCATCCAGTTCACATTCACAGACTGAGATTTTTCACTCCCCTCTTATAAAGTGGCTTCTGTGTGTCTCCCTGCCAGCATCCCTGTCTAGAATGTAATCTAAAATGCATCATCTTTTTTTTTCTGTGTTTTATTCACAGATGTAGTTTCAAACCATAGAGCAATGCCCAACACATTACAGCTGCCTAATGTATACTTGTTGAGTGTTTGAATTAATCAACATAAAAAAGTGCATAACTATAGAGACTGAATAACACAGCTAACAAGCATAATCGAACGGACTCTCACGGAACCTTTCACTCCCAAATCAGTACATTTTTCTCGAGCACATGTGGCATAGTTGTGAAGCGTCACCATTTGCTAGACTTTATTCTCTGACCACAATACAATTAAGTCAGAAATCAACAACAAAACAATAAAATTCCATGCACCATACCACATAAACCACACTTCCAAACAACTGAAAGAAGAAATCATAACGAATATTATGGTAACAGAAGGTTGAAGGAAACAGAACTTAATAATAAAAACATTATATTTAAAAATTCATAGTGAGTAGCTAAAGATGGCCGAGAGGGAATTCTGTAGATTTAATGCATGTAGAAGAAAAAGAAAGGATAAAAATCGATGAGCTATACATCCAAATTAACTTAGAAAAAAAGACCTAGAAAGTAAACACAAACAAAATACAAGAAAGGAAATAATGAAAATGAAAGGAGAAATGATTGAAATAGGAAAAAAACACATGCGATAGAGGATCGAAAAAGTTAAAAGTAGGTTCTTTAAAAATAGAGACAATTTCAGCAACAGTGATTGTGTTAAAGAAGATAAGGCTTACTATTTGAAATAAAAAAGGGCCCGGATTTCAGATAAGGCAGGAATTTGAAAATATAGAACATTAAGACATATTTGACACTAATACACATATTTAAAAATGAACAGAACAGACAATTTCCTAGAAAAAAATGTAATTTGTCCAAACTGACTTGTGGAAAAAACAGAGAACCTGAACAAATCTATAACTATTAAATTCAGTGAATCACGAGTTAAAAATCTACTTCACAAAGCCGTTCCCCAGGGCCTGATGAGTTCTACCAAACCACAGTTAATAGTTAATCCTTATTTTATTTCAAAAGCTTCCAAAGAATGATAGTCCTTGCTCCTGCTTCAATAATGAAGCTAACAGAACCTCCCTATGAAAACCAGGAAGGGAAGTGTGAGAAAGGACGCTGATGGGCCTATCTCATTTATGAACATAGATACAAAAATCTGAATAAAATGCCAGCCAACTTAAGCCAGGAATGCACGACACATAATAACACATCATGCCTTAGCTAGGTTTCATCCCAGGAGATCAAGGATGGTTTAACACTGGAAGTCTATGAATACATTTCACGACACGAAGAGATTAAAGAAGACAATGACACCATCTTCCCTGTAGAGGCACAAAAGGCACTTGGTACACTGTATCACCCACCCATGATGAAAATAGAGAGAATTTAGCAACTGGAAACACAAGGGGCCTTCTTTACCCCACGTTGGGTACCTATCAGAAAGTGGCTGACCATGAAATAATGAAATAAAGACTCCTTAAAATAAAACCAAGGCAAGGATGCCCCATTGTACAATTCAACATCCTAGCCAGTACAGAAATAATGGACAGCAGTCAGGATTTCCGAGGAAAAGACAAGGGAGTGCCTGCAGACGGGACACCCTCGTACCTGCGGGGTCTCCGAGAAGTAGTTATGGAGTTCAGTACCTGCTGAGAACCAGTATTCCAGAGCGCCTGGGTTTTCAGAAGTTCATAGAGTTTTCTCACACTGGTGACATTTGTTCTCTTTAAAACCCACAGTTGTGCTTCTAAAACAGGGTTCTACCACTGCCTGATTTCCTTTTACTTTGTACCACGCCCTTTCAGAACCAGAACTTTCCGGGTTGACTAAGGACACAAATTTAGTTTGACCTCCCGGGTGGTAGTCACACTTCCCGTTCTGTGTCCCGGCAAGAAGGCCGAGCGCCCCTGGGCTGACTCCCTGGGGAGGGCCCACCCCCGCGTGGCCCCGAGGAAGGTGCTCGAGCACCAGGCTGGGTCCCAGGACCCGGACGTGCGGCCCGTCTCTCCAGGAGCCCTTCTTCCTCTTTATCATTACGAATGGTTTTTTTTCCCCCCCAAATCGTACTAAGTCTTTACAGAATATCCCATCTCAGTATTTGATAGGGGCGTTGTATTTACTTTGCTGGCCCCTTGGTTCTTCGCACGGCTTGTCCCTGTGGTTTTCCCAAGTGTTTTTGTAAAATGAGTCACTCTGAGCCACTGACTGAGAATGTGGGAAGGAGTCTTCTTCTGCTATTTTGAGTCACCGTGTGACTGACCCTGGGCCAGTCCCTGCACCTAATCAAGGAACTTCGTTCATTGCTAAATAAAGATAAAAGGCCTGGAAAGATGGGTTAAAATTGGACCCCTCCGAGAGTCACTCCATCTCTTAATAACTGACTCACAGAAATGAATGAGCTGTTTCCTATAACATTTCCATTTGGAAAAGGGCTATGTTATCCTTGCCTAGTTGTAATGGCCCTTTGACATCTCTCTGTCCTTGACCTGTGTGACCTCTCCATTTGTTTAACTTGACCTCTGGTTTCAGTCACCAACCGTGGCACTCTGAGAGACAACCAGTCCAAAAGGAACTCCATAGCTACTGTAGGTGAGTGGCAGTTAAAAAAAAAAGAAAGAAAGAAAGAAAGGGGCCCTTAGACAAGGACATTCTGATTGAGGGTTCAGCTCTCCCAGGTACTTCAGTTTTGAGGCCTTAAGAAAATCAGTTAACCTCCCTGAGCTACATTTTCTGATTCGTAAAATGGTAACCACACTGCTACTCTATCTTTTAACCTCACAAGCAATTGTTATAAAAAACAAGGCATGAACGTAGATGGTGTTTTGAAAAACTATGAAGTACTATGTGTCCGTATTCACATTAACTGGGTAATTCTATTCGCCGGTGCGAGAATTTCGTCGTAATATACAATATACGAGAGGGTTTCCATCCGCTCATGCCAGACAGAGACCATTAAAATCAGAGCTGAGTAATTTGTAAGCAGGTAAATAACAAGTCCAGGGCAAGGAAGACTTCAACATAATAAAACGTAGTTGATGGACACGAGCAGCCTGGTGTGGGTGCCTGCAGGGGTTAATAAACTCATTAGCACCTCAAGATCCTTCTTGTTTTAACTTTGACTCTTTTGAATCAGTAACCCAGGGTGGAAGCTAAAAACCCAGAACAAATGAAGGGGAAGCTGATGAGTCGCCAAACGTCGAGGCGGGGCCGAAGGAAGGAGGGCGAACGGGGTCTCTAGGCCACGCAGACTCCGGGCCGCACTGTGAGTGAAGGCTCTGCGTTCTTACCTTTGCTCTGTGTTAAAGAGTGCGAAGATGTGCTTGCTGGACATAAAGGTCTTTTCCACATCTCGAACCTTCAGGTTGTCCAAGGGGAGCATGTACTTCTTCTCTTTTTCCTGGAGAGAGAGCGGGAGGAGGCGGAGCTTTAATAACAGATCCTGGAGCGGGCCAACGGCGACATTCCCCCTGAGCTGGCCAACGTTTGGGCACGACCCTTCTGATGCCATCACGCGCTATTTCGATACCAGATATGGAAGCACGGAAGTTATGCGAGATGGGGGTCTCGGGTGGTTCTCCACACATGGTCGGAGGGGTGAGGGGAGGAAGGCGGAGGAAGGAAGGGGCTCGGAGATGGAGAAAACACATGGGCCTCTATCCTTTCTTCCTCATGTGGGTCCCCTTAGATGTTTTCAAATGTTAGTTTGATATTAAGAATTTAGCCATCTGTTAATATTTAACAAAAATGTTCTGGTCCTAATTCAATGAGAAGTGCCAGATGGATTTCATTTCATATTTTATTTGCAGCCTAAGCAGTTTTGATAGCCAGTGCTGGCAGGGGCCTGTACGCACGGGACCCCAGCATGAGGTGCCCCCCCATAGATCACGCTCGAGCACAGAACATCTCGGCCTGCGACAAATGTGGGGCCAGAAAAAACCACGATGCCCTGCGACTGCTGAGGGAAAAGGGACCCACTAGACGTGGACTGATCCTAACGAGAACAAATTCTTTTTCAAAATGAACGATTCTTTAGGAAAAAATGGACATGGGAGAGGAGAGGTCCAAATGGGACCAAACTGGTCTTTGTGAAAACATACTGGATACCAAAAAATTATTAGAAATGCTGACTTTTATGGACCGGCCCTGGGGGTGGTGTTACCAAGTGAGCTAAAGCTTAACAGCCAGTGTATCAGGACGGCCAAACACGCAGGGTAAGACACCGAGGCAAGATGGAGTACTGGGGCCCTGGAGCCCCGTCCTTGCTCGACAGTAGCCTCCCATAGGGTCTCAGCCGCCATCACCGGAGCTGGTCCTGAGAAAAAGCAGGCCCCGCCTCCGGGGGAGGCGCGCGTGGAGCCTCAGCCGTGACTTTTCACAAGCAGCTATCAGGGGTCTCCCTGTGCCCGCACGTCTGACACGGCGTGCTGCTCCTTCGGCCCCGGCTGCCCAAGCTTGCAGACGTGTGGCTGGGCCCGAGGGCGGGAGCTCATGGGCCAGCGTGGGGGAGCCACATGGTCTGCGCCCCCAGAGGGCCATCGGGAGCATCCCTCTCTCGGCCCATTCCTCCTCCTCAACGGATGGGAAAACGGCTGGGTATAGCACATGGAACCAGCGAGGCCGAGAGAGAGGTGGACGGCTGAAGGGGCTGAAGAGAGCCGGTGGGAGACCAAAAGGTCTGTCCTGGCAGCCAGTGCCTTCGAAGAGGATGTACAAAGTAATAATAATGAATAAAAGAAACTAAATGGGACTGAAGGAAGCGTAAGACTACACGCTCCCAACCGCTGTAAGGAGGTCCCAGTGCTTCCTGTGCAAACATTAATCACGTATTAGCAAACGCGACAATATTCTAGAGAGAAAAACACGTAACTGTGTGAATGGAGCACCACGGCAGAGTCTGACTTGCTCGAAACACACACGAGAGTGAGGCAGCATCGTAGACCGAACGAAAAACACGAGTCAGCGCGTAATTAAATGAAAATGCTTGAGACCCAGGGAAGTTTTTTGAGACGCTGTTCGGGGCCCTAAGCTTAAGCAGCTGGGCTCTTTTAACGCACCGTCCTAGTGAACATTCCGAAATGATGGATCTGCCTTTTAATGGAAATCTGCATTTCATTGTTGGAGACGGAACACAATGTCCTTGGCATGTTTTCTATAGAAGGAGGCCCCCTTTGAACTGCGTTCTTTAGCATATAGTGGAGACCGGAGCGCTGGAGAGTTGATGTCAGACCCTCAGCCCTGGAGACACCCGCACACAGGCGGCCAGGGGAACGGGGGAGACGCGGTTTCACGTCCAGAGCACGACGTGTCATTTGTCCGAGGGTTTTGAAGACAGGGTGCTGAGTTATTTCATAACCAAGGGTTTGAAGACTGACAAAAGAAGGAAAAAAAGAGACCCGGACTGACTTGTTTAATTAAAGCTGCTAGTCCAACGGGGAACCGAATAGAGAGCAATGGAACAGTACGTTGTGGGTATTTCTAAAAATTCTTGGTGCTTTCGGGGAAGAACGATGTCTTGCTAAAAGAACATTCTGAATATGAAAAAGCGAAAATAAACAAAAGGAACAGAAGTGATAAAGGAGGAACAGAATTATCATTTCCAATATGGCGAGTCTTAGTACCAGCTTAATGGAGTCACTTGCCCCGTAAATTGGTGAGATTTATTGAACTAACAGTGCCCTGTCCAGCAGTGTGGCCACCGGCCACAGCTGACTACTGAGCACTTGAAATGCGGCTGAACTGGGGGTGTGCTCTGAGCGTTGAATTCACACTTAGTGTGAGACTCAGTATGAGAACAACAACGTAAACGATCTCATTAACACTTGCATAATGATTATATGCTGAAATGGCCTTGTTAAGATACCAGGGTAAATGAAGTACAACTGAACGTAACTCATCTGCTCGTGGTCACGGTCACGCACGTGGCTGCTGCCCAACGAGTGGCTGCGTCCACTCTCTAGCCACAGCGCCGAGCCCATGCGCGTACCACGCCTTCCTTCCCCTCCTCCGTCCGAAGGGCTTTTCTCCTCGGACCGCCCCGTTTCTGCCATCAGAGGTCGTTTCTGTTGCCCCGGTCGCCCCATCTGAAATCTGACAGCCCTTCCTGACGTATTGCCCTCCTGTATTGCATCAGGACTATGGCCCCGTGTCTGCAGCCCCTGTCACAGCCCCGCTGTCTGGCCTTCCTGCTGCGTGGACCTCGTCCCGGCATCCCACACACGCATGCTCGTGCATGGTCTACTCCCCTTCCCCATCCTCTCACGTCACCGGGGAGGGCGATTTCTACAACTGCTCTACCAAATGCATTCGAGTCCTCCACAGCATTCATAACTCGCCATTATTTATGGGAGGAAATCCACAGAAGTCCTTAATAGGACATTGGAAAACACCTGTAAGTCAATCCGATCCTGGTTTGTCAGTATTTCCTTTACTCGTCTGCAAGAAGTCTCCATCTCAACGAAATTCACCGTTGCCGACAATCTGTTCCCAACCTGAAACACACTTTTAACTCCCACCACATCCGTCTGTTCTTTAGTGTCCACCTCACTCGCCACCTCCTGGGCAAGAAAGTTTTCCCGCGCTGGTAACTGCCTGTCTCGCTCTCGGACCCTCCCCGACCCCTCAACTTTCAACTCCTGCGAAAGGCATTGTTTACTCGATTCATTCTGAATTACACGCGACACCGTCACCTTCTAATCACATTAAAACTTTGTGAAAAGGTGGTTCAATCGAAGCCTGGAATGTTCAGTCAATTCTGTTGTCCGAGCAGGGCGCACTGGCAAAGAAGATTTAAAAAAATAACATAGAGAACTTTCTGCGATATTTGTGAATAAATATAAAATAAAACTTGATATTTTAAAACTCTCAATCTTGAAAAGACATTTTGGAGGAAGCACTTCTAAAACTCTAGAGAAAGATGCTTCAACATTATTTTTTCAGTTTCACTGAAAAGGAATCAACATCCATCAGCGCACACGTCGTAAGGCGCACGGTGATCTCACTGGCATGTACTGTGGAATGGTTTCCACAGGAGGTTCAGCTAACACCCGTCGTCTCAGACACGGTGGGTACGACGAGAAGAAAAGACAGAGGAATAAAGGGAAGCATTGGCTCCTGGCGACGAGCACGTCCGGGATCTCCTCCCCGGACCTGTTTCCTGTCTGTCACGCAGCAGCGTCCACTGGGGCTATCGCGCCGTCTGTCACGTCCCCGGGACCCACTCGCCTCCCAACAGGAGGCCGGTGCCTTTTGCCCAGCTTCCCCCAACTCCCCCTTCTCCCACCCCCGCCCCCCGCCTCTGGTAACCACACGTCGGGTCTCCTTCTCTGTTCAGTTTTGTTTCGTTTTAAGATTCCACGTAGAAGTGAGATCGTGCAGGATTTGTCTTTCCGTATGTGACTTATTTCACTTAGCATAATCCCTGCAAGGGCCATCCCTGTTATTGCAAATGGTCTTTATGGCTGAATGAGGCTCCACTGTGTGGATGTGAGAGAGAGAGAATGTGTGTGTGTGTGTGTGTGTGTCTCAGAACTTCTCTACATCAGTGAACACTCCGGCTGTTTCCATATGTTGGCTGTTTGTAACGGATGCTGCCGCACACATGGGGACGCAGATATCTTTGCGGGGTAGTGTTTCCATTACCTTTGAAGATAGATCAGCCCCCCTTTCCATGGGGCCTGAGACCCCCAGCGGGTGCCTGAAACCATGGATGATACCAAACCTATAACTACTATGTTTCTTCTATATCACACTTATAGTGTGATATAGATACAGTTTCATTTACAAATTAGGCACAGTTAACAGACTAATGACAATAACTAACACTAAAATAGAACAATTCTAACAATACACTGTAGTAGAAGTTTGGGGAATGTGGTTTTCCCTTGTTCTCAAAATCCTGTAGTATGCTGTATTCATCCTTCTTCTTATGACGGCGGGGCATGACAAAATGCACATGGCTTGGGCCTTGTGTCACTATGCCAGGCACCGTAGGGGTGACGCGAACACCAGCACAGCGGTAACCTCAACAGTCAATCCGATCACCAAGATGGCTACCTGGTGACCTACGGCGGGGAGCACACGGTGTGGAGACACTGGCCAAGGGGTGATTCACGTGCAGTGGGGAGGGAGGGAGATGGGGTGAGATTGCACCACACTGCTCTGAGCAGCCTGCCACGGAAAACCGATGAACTGGCTATTTCTGAAATGTCCTATTTAATATTTTTGGACAACACTGACCTCGAGTCACTGAAATTGCAGAAAGCAAAGCCACAGGTAAAGGGGGTCTGTATTCCCAAAGTGGGATCGCGGGATTATATGGCAGTTCTACTGTTAATTTTTTGAGGGTCTTCCACATTCCGAGAGTTTTTTAGCAGAGATTCAGAAAGGAAATTCCGCATGTTTCCAAAGCTTCAGAAGCCGATGGCACTGCTGCCCCACCAGTCTTGCCCTGGCTTTTGAACACGGCACCTCTCCTTTCCTCCGCAGAAGGCAGCCGCCAGCACCGCGAACACAAGAGGTGCCCGGGAGGCCGGGGATTCTCAGTCGAAGGGAGAGGCCCACGAGGGAGGGAGTGCTCTCCCTGTGCAGTGAGTGGCTTGGCCGGAGCTAGCGGGAGAGGAGGACCAGGCTAGGCCGAAAGAAGGGTGCATCTGATGTGTGCAAGAGTGAGGTCTCAGGTGGAAGTGACTGCACTATGAGTGACGTAAGGCAGAGGAACCAAGGCGAAGGGAGGTGGGAACTATGGGATGGCCACTGTGTGCGTTCATACACCTTGAAAGGAAATAAAAGGACCGATGAGGGACACATGTCGGTTGGCAAGTGCCCTGTGATGGGTGAGCACCATCCATACAGCTTGGGTGCTGGGAGGAGCTCCAGTGGGTCTGAGAAGGTCGGGCGTGTGGAGGACTAGCTCCTCCGTATGCAAAGAACTGGGGAGGCTTTGTACACTGGGTGATTTATAGGCAGGGAGTTTCGTAACTTGGAAATGTTAGTGTGGCCGAGGTCTGATGACTACCCTGAATCATTTTACCTGTGCATACCTATTCTCACCCATAAGGTGACAAAAACTTCAAGGATAAAGCCACGAGTCCTTCTTCATGTCTACAGATTATTATGCCTAGCGTGGTGTCAGCCGTTGAGATTTACACAGCATGCATTACAAATATGTGTTGAATTGACTTGGGAATGTCCAATAACTCAAGCTAATTGTTGAGTGAGATGTGTGATAGTCACATATATTTGAGAACCTGAAAATGCTATGAAAAACCGACAAACGAACAAAAAACCCTGCCTGAGATGCTTCCTATGACTTCTAACCAGTCAACTAGGTCTCTCAGAACCATGGGTGCAAGGTAGCAAACCCTTCCAATTCAACGCACCCCTGCCACACCCCGCCTGCCCGATGGGGCGTTTTGACGGCTCCTCCAGAAACTCACCCCAGAATGCAGTGCTGTGCAGCCATCCAAAGCCCCTGCCCCTACTCCTACAGTCCCTGTCTGTCACCCCAGGCTAATCGGGACAGCACTGCGCACTTGGTTTGCTCCTTTGGACTTTCATGTCCTCCGTGTGTGGAGAGCAAACCCTCGCTATCGTTGCTGCGGCTCATCATCCTGTGAGTCTCGCTCCCCTGCCACTCTGTGACTATGTCCTGACCTCCATCAGATCACCAGCTCTCGGAGGAAACCAACCGTTTCCTTTCCAGTTTCTGCGGCATAGTTGACAGTTGACAAAAACATGTCGAATGATCACATGATTCAGTCCCCTCCTGGGCTGGTAAAGTGCTTTGCCTCATTTAGGGACTCAAAGATGACTGACTTACAATCAAAGCAATCAAAACATCAGAGTAAAAAGAGAGGCTATAAACACACTGAGAATTCTAGAATACGAGAATCCATACTGCTGAAAACTGAAATCTGGTGTTTATCGCTATTAAGAAGTTACAGCTACAGAGATGTACAAGTGTGAAACTCCTACTATAAACTACCCCTGTCTATATTCGGGCTCCGATCAGAATCACACCGTGAGCAGCAAACGGCATCTGGGAGCCAGCAGACTGCCAGCAGGCAGACTTCCTCGGGTTCTTCTGTCGGGCACTCAAGGAACTTTGGTGGGTTGTCCTGGCCAGGCCAAGGAAACGTCGTGGTCTGCACGTCAGCTTCGTGGCCGCCCTCTGCGCGCCCTCGGATCCTTCCATGGAGAACACCCTGCCTCGTCTCCACCAGGTCAGGGAAAGACAGCCTCACCTGCCAACACCCAACTCCAGACCCTGATCTTCTCCTGGCTCCTTCCCTCTCTTCCGAGTCCCATTCAATGTCCACCTCCTCCAGGAAGCCTCCCTGGCCACGAGAGCCCACGGGAAGGCTCCCTCCTCCAATCTCAGGGCACTCTTGGGCAGTGCCACTTTTTCTTTTGTACTAAGTATATAAATGACCTATATTTTAGGTATGTCTAATATTCTTGAAATGTGGATTCCTCCTCTCCCCCGACTAAAAAAAATACTTTTATAATTTGAAAGTAAAAACATTAAGGATTATATTGTCAAGTTCTTATCTTTACTCTCTACATTATTGATAATTCTTATATTTAAAGACACATTCGTGAGTATTTGCACACGCAAGATTGATAAAATACGAGACCAATAATGATATGTGTATGAAGAATCCGTTTAAAGGACTAGCAGAGCGTGGCGGAGGGATCCCATGCCGCTCTCTTTGCAACCGCCCCCAAGCCCACTCTGACGACAGTGGAGGAATAAAAAGGACAACGGAGAGGGGAGGGGAGAAAGCGGAGGACCAGAGATCTCCCAAAAGCTTTGGAGGAGCGCAAGCAGCCAGAGGAGCATCCGTTGACTGGAGAACAGAGAGGAGCTACTCCCCCAGGCACCCACAGTGCGGGAGGATGGAGGAGAAGCCAGCCCAGTCAGGTCCCGCCCAGGCGGGTCCTGCCCTGTCCTTGGAGGCACCTGGCACCCCACAGAGGGGGGTACAGCTGTGGGGCTGAGACAGCAGGGCCAGGAAGGGTCTGCAGAGAGAAGTACACAGAACAATGGATAACAGAGGGCCACCCCCGCGAAGCATGGCAGGAGACTGCCGACTATTTTCCTAGAGAAAACACAGACGAAAGAAGTTTTGGACCCAGAGATGCCCGGGAGGGTGGACAGCAAAAGTGGGGTATAAACAAGGGAGCTCAGTGAAGGTCCCCATGCTGGAATGTCCCTCTGGCCCCTTTCCTGCCCTGCCCTGCCCCAGAATGGCGGCAACCAGATGGATTTCTCCACCCCCGCCAGGCTGGATACAAACGGTTCTCTGGAGAGAAGACACCCCATGTTCCACTATTTCAGCGAAAAGCCACCTTGTGACCTGGCCACCTTACGGGGGCGCCCTGTCTTCTGGATGTCCCCCCACCACCCTGAGCTTCCACAGAGTGCCATGGCACTAACGGAAGGGGACTCTGAGGCCAGGCCGCCTGGGCGCCCATCCCCACTGCCTCATCGAGTCCAGTTTTGGGGTGAAGCTCCCTGTCCCTTTTCGCTCCTGCAGCTCGGGCTCCAGATGAGACATGGGTGCAGTCAATCTGACATGTGCATGCCAGACTCTGATGCAGAAGTGGTTCACACTTGGGAGCAGCAGGGTAGGGGACGCCTGTCCTGTTGGCCTGGACCAAGGTGGGGGTGGGGGTGGGTGGCCCTGGACTCAAAGGCCATCCCCAGGGGCCGCTTCCTCCTTGCCCTGAAATTCAGCTGGAGCCGCTCCTGGAAACTCAGCCCAGTCCCGTGCTCTGCCTGCAGATGGTTCTTGAGGCACCGATGCCCCTGAATTTCCGAGCCATGCTTCATTTAAAAATATTTCAATTAAACAATTAAATTTTTTTAAATTAAAAACTAAAAAAAAAAACTTCCATGAACTTATTATTCGTGTGTGTGAGATACGGTTATGCAGTTAGGAATTTCCTGCTTCTCACTCAAGGGAAGAATCTCCAGTGAGGAAAAAAATCAGGTACACGTGAAAAAAAAAATCACCGGAAATTTCAGGTGGAAAAGGCGAGGGGTAGGTGAGAAGAATGGCATCTGGGCAGCACCGTAAGAAAGAAAATAAGGCGGCAGCAGCTGTGATTAAGACAGAAGGGAAAAAGTCCCCGTGGCACGGAGGTCCACATAAGCTATTGCCAACTCTGCGAGAACGGAGGACGGACTTCCTGGGTTAAATTCTCTCGGCTGGTAAGCTAAGTACGGGGCTTAGCGTGAGCGCCATACTTTGTCAGTTACTGGAAAGGAAAAAATGTGCTCGGCCTGGCCAACCGTACTGCCAGCACTTTAAAATCGGCATATTCCAAACGCTTCATGGTCTCCTGCCCTCACTTCTTCCTGCGTTCCAGGGCAATGCAGCTCGTATTTTTTTAAATGAGACACTTTCTAGCTTGGACCGGCGACGGCTCCTTTGCAAGGGGGTCTGATGCAGCACGGATTCCTGGTAGTGGCAGGAACCCTCCACGCTGGCTTCTGCGGTGCACATGACGTTACAAAGTGGCTGAAATGACGCCGCTTACTTGGCACCGGCTTGCAAGCTCGTATTAATCATGCAAAATTCTACGTGCACAGCCCTTTGGGCATCCTTATATGAAATAAAAGTGTTATTTTGGCTAAGTGTGCCATATTTTATTTTTAAAAAATCAGCTCTAAAAAGTACCTTGTTTACAATGTAGCTTCATTTTTACTTATCTGAGAAAACGGGGGTCAGGGAGGCATGTACAAATAAAATCCTCTGACAATTCCCAGAACCCAGGAGATGAATGGTTTAAATTCTATCCCCACCATTTGTCACCGAGCTACAAACAGAAATCAAAGCTGAATTTTTCCCCTCTCACTCTATCATTTCAGAAAAACAAAACAAAACAAGACCAAACCGCAAAAAGAGGCAGCGCTAGGGGGAAAAGCAACAGGAACAAGCGTTTAACCAAATGAGTGAGTGAGCTTTTCTGAAGCCCTCCCTTCACATCGCGGGCTGAGTCATCAGCACTCCCCCTCCCCCGCTGATACTCCCATAATCCAGTGCAGCCCCTTTGGAGAGGGAAATGGTCCCTTCGCACAGCAGAGCTGGATCCAGGGCCCTTTGTGTGCCCGAGAGCCCTCCGCCCTGCGATCCCAGAGTGCGGCCTGGAGAAGGAGCAGGGGAAGGGGCCCCTGCTGTAGGCAAAGGGAGAAGCAGCCCTGGTCCGCAGATGACACCCGGCTGCATGGCCCCAGGCACAGCTGGTGGTCTGAGCGCCGCTATTGGCTCAAACACGTGCCCACACAGAACCAGGGCTTTGGACGAGGGGAGAGCACCTCAGCCACTCCTCCCCATTGAGCCTGATCACGGCCCCCTGGGCTGCCCGCTGCCTTCTGGGGAAAGGGTGAGAGGAGAGATCCCCGGCACAGGGAAGCAGAAAGGACAGGGTGGACGGCACACTGGGAAAGGGAGAGTGCAGTGACCTGTTCAGTCATCGCTGGGAGAGGGTGAGGGCTCCCTGGCCTGGAAGGGCTCCCTGTTTCACTGCCTGCTGCAGCGGGGGAGGGGGCGCCCTGCCCATCTGAGAGACAAGACCACCAGGAGGGAAAGGACACGTGGCTGGGAGGTAAGACACGGGGGTTCACATGTGAGCTCTGACACCAGCCCCGTGAGCCCAGCAAGTTACTGGACCTTCCTAAGCCTTATGTCCTCTCTGTAAGGCGGTGAAAATTCATGCCTCTCAGGAGACCTGAGGCTCAAACTCGATCCTGAGATCCTGCGGAGGGGCTGCGCACTCAGCGAC
>PVKM010016257.1:0-27003 GCA_004027735.1 Carollia perspicillata
GAAAAAGAGTGTGAGATGACTGATGACAATCACAAATGGTTTTGAGAGTTTAGAGGAGGGAGAAATAGTAAGAGTGTGAAATAGAAACAAGTCATAGCAAGAGAGAAAATAGAATTGAAAACAAAAATAAGAGGAGGAAGGAAGAAGGGAAAATGGAATAAAAGAAGGGAAGAGTGACATATAAGATTTGAAATAAAGTAAAGTAATAGATTTTTTATAAAAAAACGAAGATTTTTTATAATATAAAACCTGGAGACATATTAGACCCAAACTTGAAGGATAAGAAATGATTGTGAAAAAGCTATGCAGGAGAGAAGATAGCACCTTGTTGCCCTGTTTCTATTCTCTCTGTTCTTCTGAGTTTAGATCAGGGCCCAAGGTACTATGTAACTCACAGCATCTGTCAAAGGGCCCTTTCAGAGCTTTTTCTTCTTTCCCTTGTGGAAATGTACCCAGCAGGAGAATCCTGAGCCTGAACTTGCTGATCTGCCGAGTCTGTAATCCCACAGGTGGGGTAGGACTCACCTGTCTGTGAGAGGATCTGACTGGCTGCAGCAAATCTCAGGCATTCAGCTCCTGCCTTCCAGTCCCAAGCCTGCTGCTCTCTCACAGGAGGTTCTTCCTGAATTCTCCACTCTTGAACAGCCCTCTGCTTGCAAGTTGTGCTGTGTTGGGTCCTACCTTTCCTGCAGTGTACTAAATCCTTCTGAGTTCTTGCTTAGCAGATCTGCTGCACCCATGTACACAGGCATGTGAGCACCAGTACCTGGGGGGCCTATTCTTCATGCGTTTCCCCTCCCCCAAAATCACAGGTTCTCTCATGGTCAGGGCTGGCTACCACCTTTCATAGCCTTGGACAGTTTTAGATAAGTTTCTCTCTGGATCTTTCTCAGATGGCATTGGGAAGAACCTTGCACCTATACTGTAACACCAGGTGGTGGTGGAGTGCTAACTCCACTCCATCCAGAGATCTTCAGCCTTGGGCAGACCTACTCCCGTGATGCTGTTCCTGGAGCCCATGGCTCCTGAGCCACTCCACAGCCACCCCAACTCTGTGTGGCCAGAACTGCTGGGCTGGGCAGCCACGGAGGCTCTGCTTAGAAAGCCTGGACCACTGATTCCCAGGTGCTCTGCAGGGAGGCTCTGCTTAGAAAGCCTGGACCACTGATTCCCAGGTGCCCTGCAGGCAGGCTGGTTCTTGCCCTCCCCATGCTCTTGTCCATGTACGCACTCACTCACAGATGCTCTCACTCACTCTCTGCTCTGTGTTTTGACTGCAAGTTAGGTACAGGTCTGTGAGCAAGTGGACAGAGCTGCCAGCTACTTTGTCGCCATCTTGAATTTCCTCAAATAGGTTTTCAAGTTCTTGTTCGCTCTCTTCTTTCTGCAGCCCCATGATGCATATGTTAGTGCACTTGAAGTTGTACTAGAGTCTTCTTATACTGTCCTCATTTGGGGGACTTTTTTTTTCTTTTTGCTGTTCTGAGTGTTTTCTGCTTCCTTATCTGCCAAATTGCTGATTTGATCCTCTGCTTTGTCTAACTCTACTCCACTCAGTGTAATGTATTCTTCATTTTAGATATTGTAGTATTCACTTCTTACTGGTTCTTTTTTAGGTTTTCTATCCCCATTTTTATGTTTCCTATCTCTGTGTTGAAGTTTTCACTGAGATCAGTGAGCATCCTTATAACCAGTGTTTTGAACTCTGCATCTATGTCTGTCTCCATTTTGTTCAGTTCTTTTTCTGGGGTTTTGTTCTGTTCTTTTATTTGGGACATGTTTCTGTATCCTCATTTTGGCTGCCTCCCTGTGTTTGTTTCTGTGTATTAGATAGACCTCCTATATTCCCTATCTTGGTAGAGTTGCCATATGTAGTAAGGTCCTATAGGGCCCAGTGGCTCAGCCTCTCTGCTCAAGCTGGGCACTGCATCCCCCATGTGGGTTGTGTGTTCCCTTCTGTTGTAGTTGAGCCTTGATTGCTATTGGTTCCGCAGTTTGAGGTATTCACCCCTAGGTCAGGCAGCTACAAGGACTCGTCACAACCACTGTGGAGAATTTGCTATGCAGGGGCAAACCGTACAGATCAAGGCTGGCATCAGTGGGTCTCTGGTGCCTGCTGAATTTCCCCTTTTAGTGTGTCAGTTGTAGTGGTGGTTGAGTGATGCTTTGGCATGTTCTGAAGCTATTAGCAGGTGCCCTGCCTGGGGTCAGCAGGCCAGAGCACAAAGTGATCTGCACATGAATGCTACTTAACCTGGGTTTGGAGGTGCCCAGGAGAGGCCAAGCTGCTAACCAAGGCCAGTTGCCACTAGTACTGGGCCTAGGTCCACATAGCAGAAGCTACAGGGCTTACTGAGGCCAGATGATGCTTGTTTTAGTGATTTTAGGAACCTGTGCAGCCTGAGCCAAGACAGGCTGTTTGTATGGAGAAGCCATTGGAAACAGATTGGGTGGGCCCACAAGGTGGGTGGGGCAGGGTCTCAGGCAATCTCCAGGCGGGGCAAACAGTGTGAGCCAGGTTGATGAAGACTCAAATATGGCACCCACCACCTGGCTCTCTAGGGGGAGGTCTCAGCAAAAGAATGATGGCCTCTGTTAACACTTCTGTCTGGGAGAAAGCTGTCCTTCCAGCTCTCACTGGACAATTCCATTCCTCCCCATATGTCCCTGGTGCCTTTTGAGCTGCTGTGAGTCAGTAGGTCCCTGTGTGGGCCCTTTAAAAGGAATGCCCGGAGTCCCTAGCCAGGTAGCTCAGTTGGTTAGAGTGTCATCCTGATGCATCAAGGTTGAGGATTTGATCTCCAGTCAGGACACATATAAGAATCAACCATTGAATGCACAAATAAGTAGAACAACAATCTCTCTCTCTCTCTCTCTTTCTCTCTCACTCACTCATTCTCACCTCTGCTTTCTTCTGTAAAATAAATGAATAAAAATTTTTTAAAAAAAAGTATGCCTGCGACTCCATTAGCCCTCCATCTCACTCAACCACTGGCTCTCGGGCAAAAGTTATAGGGACTTCTCTTCCTGGTACCAAAACACAGGTCTGGAGGCCTGGTGTGGGGATGGGACTCCTCACTCCTCAAGGTACTTCTCCACACCCCAGGTAATCCCTCCTGATTTTTAACCACTACATGTGGGTGTGGGATCAGCCTATTCTGTGTCTCTGCCCTTTATACCAGTCTGGACCTGGCTGCTTCTGTATATCCTTAGTTATAGAATTTTTGTTAAGCTAGACTTCAGGAAGTTCTGAATGATGGTTATTCCATAGCTCAGTTGTCATTTTGATGTGGTTGTAGAAGGAGCTAAGTATAGCATTTACCTATACCACCATCTTGATCAGAAGAAGCTGAATTGTGTACTGTAAATGGCTAAATTATATCATATGTGAATTATATGTTAATAAAGCTATTTTTTTACATTTTAATTGTGAAAATTAATGGATTGTGTTTGGCATTTTAGTTGAAGAGTCTTTCTCCTTGGTAACTTAAATCTAAAAATATCAAAATGAGTGCACCATTTTGCCATCCTTATAGTTGTAATTGATTTAGGCAAGAATTCATCACAAATGGTAAAACATTGGGGTGAAAGCTTGTTGTAAGACAGGGTATTTACAGTCTCAAAATATATCCAAACAGATTACAAAGAGGAAAAAAGGAAAAAAATGTTAGTAGTTGACAGATCTAGATGAAACGTATGTGAGCTTATTAAATTTTTTTGTAACTTTTCTGTAAGTTGGAATATTATATTAAAATATTATGAGTTTTAATATGTAGTTTTTTAATCTATTGATTTTAGGTGAAATGTCACCAATATTGGCCAGAACCCACAGGAAGTTTATCCTATGGATGCTACCAAGTCACTTGCCACTCAGAAGAAGGAAACACTGCATATATCTTCAGGAAGATGACACTATTTAACCAAGAGGTAGGAAGGCAAAACATCCATCTGTTTATTAGAATTGTTATGTTCAAGATGAAGGCTTTGAAAGCTGAATGTTTTTAGCCAGAGTTCTTGTTACTAGAAAATATCATTTTAAGTGACTGAACTATTTGCTTCATTGGGATGCTTTGGAATCTCATGAAGTGTATTTCCTTTTTGTAATAAATGTATTTCCAGTTTCTATAGATAAATATGAGTGGTCAGTGCAAAAAGAATCTAGTAAATCACTGCTGTACTCCTAAAACTATGTATGCTCATAAAAATTACACCAAGGATGTTTTTGGGTAGAAAGAATTTTTTCTCCAAATAATATCAATAAAGTATTTTAATACATCTGTGGAAATGGAAAGAACAGTTAATTGTAAGTTATCAAATTACTTGATAATTGGGCAATACAATTAATTTTTCAGAATCCTGTAACTGTGTAAAATGAATTAAATACCCCTTTTTAAAAGAGTAGAGAAGAGAAATTTCAGTCTCTTCAGTATTAGAGGAAAAGATCATAGGCAGGACCCTCCCACAGCAGATAGATTATAGTTTTCTAATTGCTAGTCTTCTTAACTCCCACCTGAGTCATTCTCCTTGGCTTCCAAATCCAGACCCAGAAATGGATGCTGATTAATGAATGATGGCTTAATAACCCATTGGGAAGATGTGTGTGGAGGGAGGCATGTTGTCAGTCATGTTAGTCTGCTAGAGACAGTGCACCCACTTTTATTGCCTTTAACTAGATACTCCCATGCCACTCAACCCTTGGTTTTGAAGGGGCTGTAAGAAAAAAGAAGCAATTGCTAAAGAAGTGCAGACAATACAAACTATGAAGACCTCAGGCCTATCCTATCAAATGTTTAAGCTTTTGGAAATAAGAACTCCATTCTTCTCCCACCCACCTACCCACTGAGTATGATTAAAGCAGCCCACCAAGATAGAGCCTTACTGACCCAAAGGGAAGGAGCTAGAAGTTGTGCCGCTTTATATTTAAAGGAATGCCATTGAATAAAGCTAAACTTACAAGAAATGAAAAACTAAATAGTTTCAAAATTTTATGGGCTAGAGATTCCATCAGAATGAATTCAGTGTTGAGGGACATGTACTGTATAGATCATGGTCTAATGCAACAAGGCAAGCCAATAAGGTATTCCTTCATTTTCCCAAGTAAGTATGACAGATAAGATGTATATGCTTACATAAAGTATATTTATATCTTCAGCATAGTCTCTTTATTAGACTCCACCTATAGATTATCCACAGCAGTTTTATATACTGTAGTGGCTTTTCTTTGCAAACTGTGAATACCTCAGACTGTGCTAAGACACAAATTAGTTTCTAAAGTGAGACCCAAATATAATTGTGAACATTAATTTGCTATCATATACACATAAATATATACATACTTAGATGGAAATACAGACAAACACTATCTCAAAACTGATTAAACTATGATTTTATATTACCCATTTTCATAGGTTATTGATACCATTCAATTATTTTATTAGTCATAATCAAAGGTAGTCTATATTAGATGCCTTTAATTCATTTTATACAATTACAGAATTCTGAAAAATTAGTTATTAAATTACACTGAGTTATCTTTAGGAATTCTTCTTTTATTTGTCCCTTTTAATTATTTTTTTTATTGTTGACATTATTACAGATTGCCCCATATCCCCCTAACTTCCACCCAACCCTCACCCCCCTTCCCTCTGGCCATCACGTTACTTGTCTGTGTCTGTGAGTTATGCATATATGTTCTTTGGCTAATTGTAGGTCCATTTTTTAATTACCTCTTTCTTTCATGATCTTTTATGGAAATGCCCTGTAATATAAATGACAATAACCAGATTTCATAGTGTTGAATGACTATGGCTACTTACTGATCATTGATCATAAGATTCCAAACAGCTGATTGGGAGATTTGCAGGTTCTTTCATAGAATCATTTCTCTTTTGAGGTGTAGGTGTTGTTTCATTTTCAGCTGAAGAAAGTGAGGCTCTGAAGTATTAAATACCTTATCTGAAAAGAGTTGAGATGTATAAATCCAAAATCTTTTTCTTTTATATCAACTTCTGGCTCCGCAAAAATAATTAAGACCTGATTTGACTTTTGCGTTTTTATTATCTACAGTTTTTAATCCACATTTATTTTAAGATTTTATTTTCCTGATTTCTATGATTTCACTTGTTTTTTAAGATTAGCCCAACTTTGTTCATAAAAAATATTTTTTATTTTAACCATATTTGTTCACCCACCACTTGTTTAATTTTCTTTAAAAGTGTTTTTGCCTGTTTATTTATCATTTTAAAAAATACTTTACAAATATAGAAATGATCCAAGTAGTATATACCTAAATGGATACTATTGTTTCTTTTCTGTTATTTGTTACACAACTATTTCTGTAAAATGGTTTCTTCCTTTTTTGTTGAATTTTGGGTTTTATTTAGTATATGCATTACTTTGGGGGAAGGTAATGGGAGTAGTTTCTTTTCTTTCCTTCTAAAATTAAAGTGACATGAACATTTATTTATATTTTAATAATTCCTAAATCAAGGTGCATAATTTTTCATTTACATGTAGAAAAATGAGAGTCGTCAACTCACTCAGATCCAGTACATAGCCTGGCCTGACCATGGGGTCCCTGATGATTCAAGTGACTTTCTGGACTTTGTTTGTCATGTACGAAATAAGAGGGCCGGCAAGGAAGAGCCTATTGTTGTTCATTGCAGGTATTCTATTTTCTGCCCTTTATGACTGAATAGCTGACATTTTTTAAAGGGAATAGGTATTTTGTCCTTAAGTTATGATTTCCATAACTGTTTTCCTTAGAGACAACTCAAAGCTGTGCTCTGAAGGTAGAATGCAAAGGGTGTGTTCCAGTATAATTGGCAGAAAGATTATCATAATAAGTGAAAACAAAATTTTATTGCACTGGTTGTTAGAAGTTTGTCTTTTTCATTGTTTAACATATCTGCAATTGGGATTTGTCTTACAATGGATAGTATTTTAGACTTGATAAAATACAGTAATGCAGACGGGAGCTGCAACCTAAGGTTTAGATTTCTACCTCCCAGCAAGGTACTCCTTCCTGGCCTGTGGTCCCTCTCAGGACATTTGGTGAGTAATCTCACCTTTCTTGAAATGGCCCTACCCAATACCATCATAGGATAAGCCACTTTCAGGAGCTCCAGATAAGTAATGATAAGCTACCCTTCCTTCCTTTTATACTCATGCCCTCTTCTGTCCTTAAAGGGCCAGGTATAGTGACTCCAGCCTTCAGTGCTACCAACCAAGAGATCAGGAGACAAAGTATTTTCTCCCTATCCTGGCCACCTCTATTATTAAGTGATTATTCAAAGGATGTATTGAAGTATCTCTTTATCTTTAAACCTCCAAACACTTATTAACAGCAGACTTTCAAATCATCAAAAACAGATTATAGACCATATATTTGAAAGGCAAAATGGCAAGAATGGTGAACACATATGATTCAATACTTTAATTTTCTGCACAAGTCCACAGAAGTTTAATAGAATAGTATCACTAAGACCTTGCCCCATATTTGTCTTCTTTAGTGCTGGTATTGGAAGAACTGGGGTTCTTATTACTATGGAAACAGCCATGTGTCTCATTGAATGCAATCAACCAGTTTATCCACTAGACATTGTCAGAACAATGAGAGATCAACGAGCCATGATGATCCAAACACCTGTAAGTACTGCACTTCATGTATTAGGTGTATATTCTCAACATGATGATTCTTGTTGTCCATGTATTCTTATAGCTTTTTAATATATTCAAGGACCTAATAACCCCTAATGCAGGGGTTTGTCAGATACTGCCTGTAAGCTAAATCTGGCCTGTCACTTATTTTTGTAAATAAAGTCTTATTGGAATACAGCCATGCTCATTTGTTTACATAATATTTATGGCTGTTTTCACAATATGTAGTCTTTTACAGAAAATGTTTGTCAATACCACTCTACCATTTTAATTCTTCAGTGCTTAAACAGTCACCGAAGAACTTGCCGAGTATTACTTAATCAAGTAGAACTCTGGGAATGATAGTATCCCTGAACTGAAGACTCTTGATAGACCTGCTTTCCGTGAAATAGCTGTGGTGAAATGCCTTTCTTTTTTACATAAGGACTTTTTAAAATATATTTTATTGATTATGCCATTACAGTTGTCCCATTTCCCCCTTCATTCCTCTCCACCCTGCACACCCCTCCCACCCACACTCCCCTCCTTTAGTTCATGTCCATGTGTCATAAGTTCTTTAGCTTCTACATTTCCCACACTACTCTTGCCCTCCCCCTGTCTATTTTCTCCCCACCATCTATGCTACTTATTCTCTGTACCTTCTCCCCCCACTCCTCCTCCCACTCCCCTGTTGCTAACTCTCCATGTGATCTCCATTTCTGTGGCTCCACTGCTGTTTTAGGTGTTCCTTTAGTCTGCTTTTGTTTTTAGTGTGGCCGTTAATAACTGAGAGTTTGCTGTCCTTTATCTGTTGATATTTTTATCTTCTTTTTCTTAGATAAGTCCCTTTAATATTTCATATAGTAAGGGCTTGGTGATGGTGAACTCCTGGAACTTGATCTTATCTGAGAAGCACTTGATCTGCCCTTCCATTCTAATTGAAAGCTCTGCTGGATAGAACAGTCTTGGATGTAGGTCCTTGCCTTTCATGACTTGGAATACTTCTTTCCAGCCCCTTTTTGCCTGTAAGGTCTCTTTTGAGAAATCAGCTGACAGTCTGATGGGAACTCCTTTGTAGGTAACTGTCCCCATATCTCTTGCTGCTTCTAGAATTCTCTCCTTCATTTTAATCTTGGCTAATGTAAGGATGATGTGCCTTGGTGTGTTCCTCCTTGGGTCCAACTTTTTTGGGACTCTCTGAGCTTCCTGGACTTCCTGGAAGTCTATTTCCTTTGCCAGATTGGGGAAGTTCTCCTTTATTATTCGTTCAAATAAGTTTTCCACTTGTTGCTCTTCCTCTTCCCCTTCAGGTATACCTATAATTTGGATGTTGGAATGTTTAAAGATGTCCTGGAGGTTCCTAAGCCTCTCCCCATTTTTTTTGAATTCTTGTTTCTTCATTCTTTTCTGTTTGGTGGTTTCTTTCTTCCTTCTGGTCCACTCCATTGATTTGAGTCCCAGTTTTCTTCCCATCACTGTTGGTTCCCTGTGCATTTTCCCATTTCACTTATCAATGCCTTCATTTGTTCATCTAATTTGCGATCAAAATCAACCAATTCTGTGAGCATCCTGATCACCAGCACTTTGAACTGTGCATCTGATAGGTTGGTTATCTCTTGCTTGCTTAAAAGTATTGGCTCTGGGGCTCTGAGCTTTTCTTCTGTTTGAGTCATTTTTGGTCAGGTGGCACCTGTTTGTATGGGTGGCAGAGCCTTAGGTGTTTACCAGGGCGAGGCAACCCAGATTGCTGGGTTGTCACGCTGTCTGTGGGAGCAGGGTCAGAGAGGGAACAATGGTTTTGCACTCTCTCAGATTTGCATCTCCTCTGCTGTCTCCCACAAGCAAACTGGGGCCCCCTGGTGCTAGTTCCCAATGGGGTGGGCCTATGCATGTTCCAGGACCCTGCAAGTCTCCCCAACAACCTCTTCTGTGTTGCTGGGAGTCTCTCCTGGCACCTTTTCTATTGGTGTTTTTAGGCTTTATTTCCCATCACCGGGGCCCTGGGCTGTGCGGTCTGTCTCACTACCCACTTTTGCGTAGTTCATCTGTGCGTAAATGTGTGTCTGAAGTCAGCTAACCGCCCTGTGTGTTCTACTCATCTCCTCCCCACTGTCTGGGGTCTGCAAGCTCCGTGCCACCTACGCTTCCCTGCACTCCCGTGTCTGCCAGCCACTGCCTTTTCCTGCCACGTTCCCTCTCCACTGACTCCACCCCTCTTACCAGTCTGGTTGAATGGTTGTCGGACTTCCATAGTTCAGTTTTCTGTGTTCTGGTTGTGTTACTGTTTGTAAATATTTGTTGTCCTTAATTTTAGTTGTGCAAGGAGGCACAGTATTTCCACCTACACCTCCATCTTGGCCAGAAGTCTCCACATAAGAACTTAAATTGTAACAACAACAAAAACCATAGAAATTAAACTAGTAACTTATATTTTACACTGACACCGAATAATGCTCAAAGATCACCAGAGGAATCATGGAATTTTAGATTTAACGTTAAGATAACTTGTTATAGTAAGCCATTGTGAAATGTTAGCATTGTTGGTGGCATTACAGTTACTGAGGTGAATTGACCTCTATGGCCTAATAAATACCTGTCTCTTTTTTTTAGCTTAAAATTATGGAAAGTTTCTACCATACAAAAAAGTAGACAATATAATGAACACTATGTTGAGTCCTCAGACCCAACAACATTTGCCATATTGTTTCATATGAATGAAATCACATAATTCATTTCATTGATCTTTTGTCATTGGCTTCTTTTAATTAGCATTATATTTAAAGGTTTATCCATTCTGGGGCCTTTGTCTTTGTCAGTACTTCATTCCTTTTTTTTTTTGGCTGAAGAATATTCCATTGCATGAATATACCACATTAAATTGTTTATACATTCATCATCTGTTGATAGACATTTGGATTGTTCCCACTTTTTGTCTGTTATGAATAATGGTGCTATAAACATTCATGTATATTTTTGTGTCAACATGTTTTCATTTCCCTTTGTATGTATTTAGAAGTTGAATTGCTAGGTCATATGGTAACTCTATTTAAACTTTTGAGGAACTTTCAAACTGTTTCCACCATTTGCGATCCCCTCGGCAGTATATGAGTTTCATTTTCCTCCACATATCATGAACACTTCTTATTGTCTGTATTTTTTTATTTTAGCCATTTTACTGAATATAAAGTGGTCATCTCATTGTGGTTTTGATTTGCATTTCCCTGACAACTAATGATACCATGTATATTTGTATGTGCTTATTGTCTATTTATTCATATTATCTTCTTTGGCGAACTATCTGTTCAAATCTTGTGCACATTCTTGACTTGTTTTTTTTTTTGTCATTTTGTTGTTGAGTTGTAAGAATTCTTTATATTTTCTGTTCCAGCTGGTGTGGCTCAGTTGGTTGGGGTGTCATCCCTTAGACCAAAGGGTCTCAGGTTCGAGTCCCAGTCAGGGCACATACCCCAGTTGCAGGTTTGATCCTGGTAAGGGTGCATACCAGAAGGCAACCAATCGATGTTTCTCTTTCACATTAATGTTTTTCTCTCTCGCTCTATCTCTCCTCCTCTCTCACCCTCCCCCAACCCTTCCTCTCTCTTTAAAAGCAATGAAAAAATATTCTCAGGTGAGGATTTTTTTTTAAGAGTTCTTTGTATTTTCTGAATATAAATCTCAAATGTTTTCTTCCATGTTGTTTTTCACTTTCTTGATTATGTCATTTAAAGCACCAAGGTTTTTAATTTTGATATAGGGCAAAATTTTTTTTAAATCACATATGTGTTAGTGCGATATTTAAGAAATCATTGCCTAACTAATGGTCACAGATTTATTCTTCTTGTTTTCTTCCAGGAGTTTTATAGCTTAGCTCTGACATATAGGTGTCTGATCCATTGCAAGTCAATTTTTGCATATGGATTGAGGTAGGATTCTAGGTTTTATTCTTCTGTATGTGCATATTCAGTTGTCCTAGCCCCATTTTTTGAAAAGATTATTCTTTTCCCATTAGTTGTCTCTGAGTCCCTTGTCAGAAATCAGTTGCTACAGATATAAGGGTTTCTTTCTGGACTTTCAACACTATTCCATTGATTCATATGTATAATCTAATGGTAGTACCGCACTGTCTTGATTACTGTAGCTTTGTAATAAAACTAGAAATCAGGTTGTGAATATCCCAGCTCCTTTTGTTTAAGACTGTTTGGGCCATCCTGGGTCCCTTGCATTTCCAAATGAATTTTAGAATTAGTTTTATCTTTTCTGCAAATCTCTGCCCCACAAAAAACAGGAAGGGGATTACATTAAATCTGTAGCTCATCTTGGGGAGTGTTGCCATCTTAATGATTTTCCATCTTCCAAGTCATGAACAAAAAGTCTTTCCATTTTTAAATGTCTTTTAATTTAAATTTCTTTCAATTATGTCTTATAGTTTTTAGTGTATAAGCCTTGCACTTCTGTTAAATTTATTCTTATGCACTATAGTCTTTTTGGTGCTATTGTAAGTGAAATTGTTTTATATTTTCATTTTAGGGACTGTTAATTGCTTGAATATAGAAATAAAATTGAGTTTGTATAGTGGTCATGTATTCCGCAACCTTGTCGAAATCATTTATTAACTCTAATAGTTTTTTGTGTGTGAGTGGATTCTTCAGGATTCTCTATGTACAAGATCATGTCATCTTCAAGTAGAGATAGTTTACTTCTTCCTTTCCATTAAGGTGCCTTTCCTTTCTTTTTATCTTATTTTTTCTTTTTTTTTCTCCTTGCTTTAAACCACTAGTACATATTAAATAAAGTATTAAATAAGGTATTTCTAACCTTAGATAGTTTTCAGTTTTTCACCACTAAGTGTCATGTTAGCAATGGATTTTCTTAATAAATGCTCTTTCTCAAGTTGAGGAAGTTTCCAGTGTTACAAGTCTGTTGAGTGTTTTCATCTTGAAAAGGTACTCAGTTTTCTCAAGTGCTTTTTCTGTGTCTATTGAGATGATCATGTGGCTTTTGTCTTTATTCTATTAATGTAATATATTGTATTGACTGATTTTGGATATTAAACTAACCTTGAATTTCTGGGATAAATCTTGGAGATGGTGTATAATTATTTTAATATGTTGCTTCATTTGCTTTGCTAGCATTTTCTGGAGGTTTTTATATCTGTATTCACACATATTAGATTTTTTATTTTTAATTATAGTAAAATACACAACATAAAACTTACCACCTTAACCGTTTTTAAGATTACTATTCACTAGTGTTAAGTATAATCACACTGTTATGTAACCAGTCTCTAGAACTTTTTTCATCTTGCAAAACCAAACCTCTACCCTTTAGACAACAGCACTTCATTTCCCTTTCCCCCCAGCCCCTGGCACCCACCATTCTACTTTCTGTTTTTATGAATTTGACTACTCCAGATATTTCATGTAAGTGGAATTATATATCTTTTTGTAATTGGCTTATTTCACTTAGCATAATATCCTTGAGGTTCATCCGTGTTCTAGCATGTGTCAGAATTTCATTTCTTTTTAGGCTAAAAAATACTTCACTGTGTATGTATAGACCACATTTTGTTTATCCTTGCATCTGTTAATGGATATTTGGATTATTTTCAGCTTTTGATTATTGTGAATAATGCTGCTGTGCACATGAGTATATAAATACCTCTTTGAGAACCTGCTTTCTCAATTTTTTTTCTTGGATATATGCTGGGAAGTCAAATCACTGGGTCATATCAGACATATAATGAGTTTTGGTTTTGGTTTTACATTGTATATAAAGTCATGATTGTCACACATTTTGATTGGTTTGTATGTCTCCTAAATCTTTTAATCTATTGCTTCCTTCTACATCTTTTTTCTTGTTACTTGCAATTTATCTCACGAACAAATCAGGTCGTTTGTGCTACATAGTTTTCCACAGTCTGAATTTTACTAACTGTGTTCCCAAGGTGGTGGTGTCTAATTTCTGGAAGTGGCAAATTGGATCAGTAGGTCTGAGCAGCCTAAGTGTTTTTATGTTCTTTGTATAAGCAGCGCATGTCTGGTTGTCTTTTCTTGAGTGAGCAGTGCCTGCATCATTAATTCATTGGGCTTTTGAAATGATGACATTCTGTTATTCCTTTATTTATTTACTAGCTAGAATACTTCTTTAAAGAGGAACTTCTCATCTGCTATTTGGTTAACCTGTGGTACAGCCTGTATGGAAAAGGCAAAATAAACCTTTGATAAACCCTTTACAAATAAAAAGTTCAAACCCAAAGTAAACCCTTTACAAATAAAGTTTATCTTTATTTGTAGAACTTTTAATATAAAGAGTTGGTTCGCTTAGCTCTCCCAGTGGTGACTACTTACTTCATTTGTTTTAGTATTATTTGGAAATCATGGATTTATACATGTTCGATGTTTCAACCCATTGAAGTTATATTTCTTAATTCCTAAATTATCCCATTTTTGGCCAGTGGGAGTCTATTCAGCTTGGCTCCTGGGCCTTTCTGTCAAGACCCTAGTAACTTAGCTTCCTTACTGTGAATAAAGATGACAAGGCCCCAGCGTTGTACAGTTCCTACCCCAAACTTAGAATCTGTAATTCCTCCAAAATGTACTAGTTCTTTTTATTGACAAATTAGTTTAGGAAGCACCTCTGAGAACTAGGGTGTTTTATTGCTCTGGGGTTAGTATTAGTATTTGTAAAAAATCTTCAATAGCCAGAGATAGGAAATCAAAGTTATGAATTAATACTGGTGTTTCCAATACACAATCAGGACCATAGCGTTTTTACTTAATGTCTTCTACCTTACATCTTTATTGCCTTTCTTCTTTAACAAAAATGATGGTTCTTTACAATACCAGCAGTGAAAGACTTAGAGTATCACAAGTGCTCTTTTGTTTTATTTTACATTACACAACAACAATCTCAGAATAACTAAACTAACACTACTACCACCAACAGTATGGTTACTGAACCAAATTTTTTATTTTTTTTTACAGTCCTTTTTGCTTTTTAGATCTATTCTGCAAAAGATATACAAAGTACTGTTTCAAAGCCCCTTGGAATAGCTCCTCTCTGTGTAGTTCTGCCATCAACTAGATACACACATTGATTTTTTTCATGTTATCTTTAATTTGTAGATTTTTTAAAATTAATTATCCGATTATGGGATGTATTTATATGGTTCCAAAGTAAAATCTCTAAAACAAGTAGAAATATATTCCAGTGAAGTCTAGTCTTTATCCTTCTCTTGCCCCCTATTTCTTCCTTCTCTTCATAGGAAATCATTTTTTAATGATTTATCCTCCTCTTGCTTTTTTAAAAACATAAACAGGGTGAGGCAAAAGTAGGTTTACAGCTGTTCATGTGGAAAGTAATACAATAATTAATACATAATAATACAAGAGTAAGCTCTGTGTTTCACATCCTCACAACTGCAAACCTGCTTCTGCCCCACCCTGTATATTGAGACAGATATTCATATCCCTCCTTTCCTTTATGAAGATAACATTTTATATGCAGTTTTCTGTACTTGCTTTTTTTTACTTAACAAAATATCCCGGAATCATTCTATAGTAGTCTTGAGACTTTTCTTCCTCCCCCACTGCAGAATATTCCCCTGTGAGAACACACTGGAGATTACTCACCAGGTCCCTTCCTGATGGGGAGTTGGATTGTTTTATTTTGTTATCATAAATAATTCTGCATTGAATAGCCTCACTTATGAATATGTGTTTTCATCTCCTTTTTCTAGCTTATCTTTGGATAGATTTCTAAAAGTTGGATTGCTGGGTCAATAGCTAAATTA
Source organism: Carollia perspicillata (assembly GCA_004027735.1). Taxonomy (NCBI): domain Eukaryota; kingdom Metazoa; phylum Chordata; class Mammalia; order Chiroptera; family Phyllostomidae; genus Carollia; species Carollia perspicillata. The sequence goes on from PVKM010016257.1 coordinate 15,431, forward strand.
GTATAATCTTGTTAGATCCTGCCAAATTGCCATCCCTGGGGATTGTGGCAATGCTAGGGATGTTAACAATGTATGAGTGAGTTTTGCCAATGAAATAATGTTGTCAGACTTTCATTTTTTGCTAGTCTGTTCATGAAGAATGGTATCTCTGTGCAGTTTTACTTCGCATTTCTTTTATAAGCAAGCCAAGTGAGTTGTTTGTCATTTTTTTGTTTTCTAGTTTTTGTAATCAGTTTATTTTTTTGTATTTTATTTTTCAGAGTCAATACAGATTTGTATGTGAAGCTATTTTGAAAGTTTATGAAGAAGGATTTGTTAAACCGTTAACGACATCATCAAATAAATAAGAAAACAAATGTTCTGGGATATGTGTTGGAAGACTGCTTCCCATTACATTCACTGTGCCATAATACTGCTTGTGGGAAATGGCATCTAAACAGAAAAATGAAGAACTGACAAAAACTGAAAACTTCAGCACTGTTGCACTTTATGTTTTAAAAAAGTCACTGTATCAAAACCTGTAATTCATGTATTTGAAGACTTTCATGCTTTGCTCAGAACATATAGTGAATAACCGACTACGTTCAGGGTAATTTATGAAGTTTTGTGGTGGTGCCATGCAGTCCCCTTCTGATAGAAATCCACAGACGAGGCTCAGAATTCTCATCATCTGTGTTACACAGCTGTACTTTGAAAGCAAAAAGAAGTAAACATCAGGAGTTAGCTCTGGTGTTTCAGTGATTCATGTACTTGCTATACTGAACACCAGATTTTGTTTTTTAAATTTTAGCAATATCATTTTAAATATTAGCCAATACACTGCCTATGGATGCAGCACATCTTCCCCTATACTCCCTTGTAGAGACCTGCTGTTCATAAGAAGAAAAGTGGAATTGCTTTTCCCAGGAAATGCTGCACATTGTCCATTTACCAGCATCTTAGAGAAAGTATAAATATGAATATATACATTTTCTTAAATTTAATAATGTAACTTATATTTACCGTAAGGTTGGCTTATTCCAAATCATGTGGTCTCACCTACTTGATGTAAAGGAATGCATGCATTGTGTCTTAACCCCTTAAGTGCCTTCAGACGTCTGTATGTCTAACGAAAAGGCACTCATTTGACCCCACTAGGAAGTATGTAGGTATGTTGTACATTTACACTTTTATGCATTTTGAATCAGTTCACATTTGAAAATAACTTCTTGTTTGAGAGTTAAACAGTCAAAGAAAGATAAAGAAATTCTGTTTCGCACTCAATTCCTGTATTTTGTCACATGAGGCAAAGGTAATTCTACTGAGTGAGCACTTTGCTGCTATGGAATTGTTTAAATCTGCACATTCCTTTCCTGACAGACAAGGGTTACAGTTCAGCAGCTCAAGTTAAGAGATGTTTTATTCTTGAAATTTAATATTTATTTTATCCCTAACTTTAGAAATGGCATCTAATATGCACATTAAAGTTAAACATATTGATACTCTAAGCTAAAGTAGAGCAGTTAGTTGTGACATTTCTATCACTAACTCTTCAGCACTCATTTCGGTTTGTGTCAAGTTTTGTTCACACTGGTCTGTTGGTGGGGATACTTTGAGCAAGGAATGAAACATTATTCACTTCTTTCTAAATGTAATTCCTCAGTAACTGAAGTGAGAGTTTTCTTGTCATTTTTGTGTATAATTAAATTACTCCAGTTTATATGTACTTATTAAGTTAAAGCATGTTAATTCATGGAGAATTTTGACTTTTCTGCCTGATAGGAGGAGGATCTGATTCCCTTTAAGGATATATAGATTTTCCTCTTCAGGTTAGTTTTTTTTTGTTTTATTTTTTTCACTCTAGAGAGAAAGAACTTTAAAATCACCCACTTTTAATGTAAGTGGCAATTTCTCACCTTTTGAAATGTTGTATTACACAATTGTTTTATATGGATTATGGTCAAAAGAGACTTTTACTAGTGGTTTCTGAATATTTCAGAATAATGTTGATAAAATTTAGAGTTGAATAATAGGTATTTGGAATGCCATTTAGTGTGAGGGGGGAAATGTACATTTTAAAATCTTCAGTATAATCTAAATGATGTTATTTCAAATATTCAAGATCCATAATAAATTTTAAGAAGTTAATTTCTAAAGATTAATGGCCAAGATACCAAATAAATTACTACATTAAAATATTTTAAGTTTTTTAAGAGGCAAGTAAACATAACCTTTATGTCAAAGAGAAATTCTCTTATCTATTTCTGAATTTCATAACCAAGACAGTGTGAGTAAATAACTAGTTTTATTTGAACATTCCATTCTTTACCAACAGATAAGTGTAATTTAGGCTGCTATATGACATGACGATAAGTTGAAAAGTGAAAAAGTAAAAACACACTGGGGTCTACATAATTAACAACCATTTTGACAGTTTTTCACATGAGTTAAGAAGAAAATCTGTTCTGTGTGGATAGAATATGACAACCATAGTTTTTAAATATGCAGTTGTAGATATAAACAGATAAATGGCATACTAGCATGTTCTTCAGTTTAGGGCTTTGTTTACACTTCTGGGTTAACTCTAATAATTTTTTGGCAGCGAGCACTACTGCCTTTTTTAATCATTAATGCCAGTCTTTAAATGACAATATATTAAAAGTTTAGGATTGTATTTAAAATTTTCATGTACCAATTTTTCATCTGGGAGTTACTCTGTCAGTATTTTTATGTAAAAAAAATCCTTTTTTTAAAGGCATATATATTGGGATCTTAAATTTAAAATAAATTATCCTTTACAACTTCTTAAAATGAATATGCTAACTATGCTTCCCTGTTCATGCAACAGATAAGACTTTATCCATTACACCTAAGAATTTTTTAACCTGTTTATCAATCTATATAAGATTCCAGGAATAATCCCATTTTTGGCACATGAAGTAGTTCTAGATTTCATTCATATCAGTGTAATATTGAGTGATAAAAATGCCAAATTTCTTGTATCTAAACTACTCTCTCCCTCCCCTTCCCCCGCCCTTCTCTCTATCTGTCTTTCAATGCTGACTGTTACTCTCACAAATGGAAATAGATATTGGTGAATTGGCTTTTGTAAATGCTAAGAAATGATTGTGAAAACCTTTCTAATTTATGATGGTTTTACTGTGTTTGTTTCAGATGTTCGATTGAGCATCTGATTTGAGTCAGCACAGTGTACATAGGAGGAGGAATATTTTGGAATAGACTTTACATTCACAAGAAGAATTAGTAGTATTTGTTAAACCAGTGCATTCATTCAAAATACAGGCAGAGTAACAGTGTAAGAAATAATTTCCTTTGTTTTGTCCTGCTAGCACAAGTAGGGAAAAGGTTGATCATTTTGATTAAGAGTAAAAAGAAAATTTACATATAAAAACTGGTTTCAAATGTATAAAGATGTGTTAAACCATTAAGACAGTTGCCTGGTGGTTTCCAGTATCAATATTACACATAGAGACACTTTCCTGTGTTTATATATTTGTGCTTCACAAAAGCTAATGCTAACAGAAGTAAAGGATTGCTATTTTAAGTATAGAGTTTTTTATAATTTGTTGGCAGATCTAACCAGGTCTAATCAAGTATTTGGGTAAAATTCTCCTGTTTTTATTAGCAGCACTATAACTTTAGAGCTAAAAGGAACTTGAAAGATTTTTATCTAATCTCACTTTCTATTATCTTAGACAACATATATGTGATCATCATAAGTTCGCATGAATTTTAGTCTGTTTCAGCATAAGAATTACACTCAGACAGTTATTTCATTCAGTAACTATGATGACCTTAGAAGATGTCACTTAATGTAGAAAATAAGTAGACTCTTTAAAGTAATCCTAATTAGGACCTTGACTCAGTTTGCTAGCCATGCTTCCTTGACAGATCATAAGCTTTGGGGAGGTATTTAAGCTGATATACTTGCAGTGTGAAAACATTCTAAAATGCAAATTAGAAGACTAATTTTTAAAAGCACTTAACATGAAACTAAGATTTAAAATACATGTCCACTTGTAATCAATTTATGTTCATAATGTGAACATGTAGAGTTACAGCATTACTTGTTTTATAATCTTATCAGGAAGAGAGAAGGAAATAAGAATTTTTAACAATGTTCTATTTGACATCTGTGTTTTGAATATTTAAAATACTCTGATGGTAAGTTTGCCAAAGTAGGTTTGAATTCATAGAAATTATACCATAATAGTGTGGAATATGTTTACATTTCTTTTATTTTTTGTTACAATTAATGTGTAGTTCAGGTTAATTTGCATTTAAGTCACTTAGAATAAATGCACTATGGTAAAATTTGTTGGAATAAACATGTCTTAATAACATGACAAGACCAAGATAAATTATGCCACATCAACAAAGTAACTATTAGCATTGCTTACTTCCCACATTTGTTTCAGCTATCCAATCACAATTTCTGCAAGCATTATTTTGTGTGTTCTTTCCAAGTAAAATGGCTACTATTGAAACCAACTGGATTAATTTCATCAAATATCAGAATTACTGATCTATTGGTAAAGATTTATTGGTGCCTCAGTGTGATCACAATACAACTTTAGCAACCACTTCGTAAAATTCTTTGAGAATCATATAGATACAAATACATTTAAATAATAAAACATTTTATGGCTGTTAGTAGATAATTTTAGCAATTTTATAAAGAGCCTATGAAATTAATCTCTAAATTGTATTTTTAGGTGTTCAATTTACTTTACAATGTCTGTAGCAATTACCAACATACTTTTTTATTGTATACAGATATCATTCTTAGTAGCAATTGAAATAAGCCTTTCAGTGTTATCAAGAAAAAAATGCCCTATTTCAAAAATTAAATTGAGACATTTAATTTTTATAATCTTGGTGAAGTTGTCATGGGCAGATATCAAATTGGTATTTGTTTCTTATCTAAATTTGCTGCTATTTATTTCTGTTTTTCGATGGCAGTTTACTGTCAGTTTCTAAAGTTTTATATTCATTGTTTTTATTTTAGTAATGCAAGCTAAATGGGCAGTCAAAAGTAGTATCTACCAGGGTGCAGTTCATCAACATTGACTAGATATGGTTCATTGCATAAATAAGTAAACTGATTTTTTCTAATTTACTAAGTGAAAGGTAGTAGCAATATTGCAAGTTAAAGACTACAATTTTAGGAGGAAGTCCTAATGTTTAACTTCCTGAAACCTTTTAAAATTTCATCCATAAGAGTGAAAATGTTTTAAAACCTTGTAGTGCTCATAAAAGTTTCAGCTAAACACTGTTAAATTTTCTTATTGTGGTGTAAATGATATGGAAAGTATTTTTCTATAGGCGAAGGATTGAAACTTTTACTTCATTGTTTAAAAAAGAAAAAATGATATTTGTATGTCTTTCATGCTGTAAAGAAAATGAATGTATCTTTTAAATGTTCTTAGAATTATGACTTAATTATAAGGATACTCTGTTTTTTTTTTAAAAAGTCAGTGAGGGATGGAAAGGAAGAGTGTATTTCACTTAACTATACAAAATGCAATTTTAGAAGAAAATGTAGTTTTGTTATAAATAAGAGCAATCATTATTGAAGCGTATTTCAAATATAATGTACATTCTTTTTCATTTTGTTTTGTTTTAGCTTTAGAATAGTAAATTTCAAGAACATTTGTGCATACTGTTTTTAAGTGTAATATAACTGAATTCTAGACTTCTCTGGAGTGTGGGAGGTTCTTTTGTGTGAGGGTTAATGTTCTGCTGAATGTGTTTACCATGAATGAAAGTTCTCAGGCTTTGTCACTATTGCAGCAACAATGAGGACATCATTGTGAGAGTATGACTTTGATGAAGCCAGAAAACTGTGCCTAAGATTTACCCCACTAAATATGTGCAGAGGCCCCTGACAAAGAGTTTTGCCTTTTTATTCTCAGTACCTTAGATAAGCCCAACTCTGCCTTGTAGCAGTGCTGTCTTATATGTTTGAGGGTTTATTAAGTCTACTGAAAACAAACAACAAAAAAACAGAAAGCCTACATTTTAAACCAACATCTTCAGGTATGATTTATTTGTTCAACAATGTCTTTGAGAAGTAGTAGTTATTATTTATAACTCATTAAACTTGACTCAGTGGAACCTTCATTATTTTGACACCTGCTTCCGTCCCTCTAACTTGTAAAATATCATTCATTTTCATTTACAGTAGAGTCTTTGTGAAGTAAGTACCCTGAATAACTAACTATAAGATGGTATCTTCTTCGTTAAGTTTTATTAACAGTTACTAAAAGATTTGGATCAGGCCTCCTTAATCCTGGGAGTTTCCAAAATTTAGCAAGTAGTCTTTGTGATGACCTTTACTACAATGGCACATTGCTAAATGAAAATGATCACCACGAAGCCATCAAGAGGGCTCATTTCTGCTTACAACCTTAGACCCAAATAGGTACTGATTTGTGGTTTCCCCAAATCCACTGCAGTCACAATTGAGCCCATTTTACCTTTTATTTAAAAGAAGCTTTTTAGTTTTTACTTTTGAATTATAGTGTTCCACTTTACTTGCCTTTCTGGGCAAGAAAATTTCAACCCAGTTCTGGGATTCCCTTACCCCCATCTTTTCCCACCCTTCAGTCAGTTGACAAGGTTATTCATTGCTGTTTTCTGTAGAGAAGGCCAAATTTCACTGCTGAAGTTGATTCCTTGAATTTCAAATAGTAGCACTTTATTTCATGCTTACTACTGACTTAATTTATACATTTAAAAAGTATACTAGGTGTCTTGTAAATATGGAAAAAAATTAATGGATTAGTATGTAGAGCTCATTTGGACCCAGTATAAATGCTTTACAGTGATCTTTTGATCATTTAATACTTAAAAGGTAACATGTGTGATTTTAGCTTTGCCATGTTTCTGTAATTTATTTAGTATAATAAAGGCTACCCAGTTGACTGTATTACTGGACTCAGTTCTCTCAACTAGCTTCAACCAAGTTTGGTTTACTATAATCATTTCTGCTTTGCATTTTTGTATATCACATAAATACTTGGAGATCCATTCGTTTAGTTTTGTGTTGCACCTAGGGGTTAAGGCAATACTGCACCACAAGTAAGTTGTAGGGGGCAAGGTCCTGACACTATAAGTACATATCAAGAGACAGGATTTAAGAAACTAAAAATAGTTTACATTAAGCTGTTTTTATTTTCTATCATTAGAATATACATGCTTTAAAAAATTAAAACTGTCCAACCCAGTGTTCTACAGCGTCAGGACATTGCATTTACAATTCATATTGTAATCTTTTCAAATAAGAAAAGCTAGTCTTTATTTTCTACAGGGTAGGCTTAATTTTAGGACAAATAGTTTACTATATACTCACAAGTGATATTCTAAGCCGTAGTTTTTAAAATAATTATTTCTATGTAGCGGGTGTTTTAATTTGGGTTTTTTCCCTTATATCAGGTGCTATATGTAAATACGAAGAGCAAAATGTCAGTTAAAAGTTGTTTATTTCCTAATTAAAATACAGTTTTACAGTTTTGCCATTTCACGTTTCATTGTACTGAACTCGTAGCAAACAGAATTACTCCCTAATTTTTTAAGTTAACTCTTCTCCCATTTTACAAAAATATGTTTTGATAGGATTTGTTCCCTAGTTAAGAGGCAGAGAAGCTTAGGGTTTACTTAAAATGTGTAAGCTTGAATTTGGTCAACACTGGATAATTTGAAAGTCACTATTCATGTGTCACTTCCACCTACTGTATACTTGGAAGACCTTGTGTATTTGAATATTGGTGAAAAATTATAATTCCTATTCATGTAAAAATATGAATACTAATAGCAAATAAGATTAAAATGCTGATTTGCATTAAAACTGTTTTAGTCGTAAGAGTGATTTATATTATGTAAAATGCTATGTCATATTTTGTTGGCCATATTCATTTGATTGAGAAATAGTTGTTCAGGTACAAACGTGAAAAAACTTGAGCTGTGACTTACAATTGTTCAATTGCTAAATAAAGATGTGCTTTAGTAATTTAAAGTATAGTAGTTTTGAAGATTATTTTGTGCGAGTTTATTTGTTGGGCTTTTCTAACAGTGGTTATGTTCATGAATGGGTGATTGGAAGAGACTGCAAGAATGCTGAGTACTACATTTATGTCTAGAATGTCTGGTTCACAGGGTGGCTGTGCTGGGCGAGGGGCAGGGATAAGTAAGGAACTGAAAGAAACTTAGAAGAATAATGCCTGGTGTTCTCCCAGCACCAGCCCCTACGTTCTGGTATTCCTAGTATAAGACCTTATCAATCACAATAAAGGAACTTTCTATTCCTGAAGTCAGCTTGCTTCATATCTGCCCCAAGTGCAGTTAGGCTTGCCGTTTTTCATCAGAAAGAAAATAATTTATTGGGGAAACTATTCATTACTTGTATATTAAAAGTTCTACAAAAGAAGACAAGTATAGAGATTTATGAACATGCCATATCTGTTCTTACGTACAAGATTGTAAAAATATAAACAGACCTCCGGTCATGATGAAAGCGTAGGTAGACACACTGCACCTCCTCACTCAACCTCTGAGAGAATTACAACTAAACTTCAAAACAAATAACACCAAGAACTCAGAAAATCTGGCAGTATGGAAGTCCAACAACTAAGGATTTAAAGAAGCCACATTCATCCAGGTGGGTAAGATGGGCAGAAGAACAAGGAGATGCAGTGTGGCACGAAGGTGGTGGTGGTGGTGGAATAGGCAGCACCACATTCAGGTGTGGTGGATACAAGTCGGGAGGAATACCTTGGGAGCAAGCAATCCCAGCCCCAGGCCAGACCTCATAGCCCAGGGTTGCAGCCACCAGGAAGATAAAACCCATAACTTCTGACTGTAAAAACTAGGGGTTGGGGCAGCAGAAGAAACTGCTAGATTTTTCAGTAGACTGCTTAGAGGGTCCACACAGTCTTAGAATGTGTGCAAACCCACCCACTTGTATTCAGTACCAGGGCAACAGCTGTAAGGATGCCAGGAGTAGGTGAAGGGACTGAAAATGGGGTGAGTGTTGAGTAAGCCTCCAGAAGCCAGGCAGAGGCGCTGTCCCTTCTCTGAGCTCTCCCCACACAGCCACAAGCAGTGAAGCAGCTTGCCCCACCCTGGCAATTACCTAAGACTCTGCCCCACACAATATACAGCTGCCTTTTTTACGCTATACCACACTACTAAGGGAGTCAAAAGCAGCAGTACCTAATACACAGAAACAAACCCAAGGACGCTTCCAAATGTGAGGAGACAGGTATAGCCCAAACGAAAACAGAACAAAACTCCAGAAAAAGAACTAAAATGAAACAGATAACCAACCTATTTATTAGATGCAGAGTTTACAACACTGGTAATCAAGATGCTCAATGAATTCACTGAGTATAGCAATAGTATAAAAAAACACCCAGGAAGAAACGAAGGTTACACTAATGAAAATAAAAGAAAAATCTACAGGGGAAAAACTTGGGAGGAAGCCAGGATTCAAATCAATGATTTGGAATATATGGAAGAAATAAGCATTCAATGAGAATGGCAAGAAGAAACAAGAATTCAAAAAAAAAAAAAGCATAAGAAGCCTCTTGGACATCTCCAAATGTACCAACATCCTAAACATAGGGGTGCCAATAGGAGGAGAGGAAGAGCAAAAAGTCGAAAACTTATTTGAAAAAATAACACAAGAAAATTTCCCTAATTTGACAAAGGAAATAAATAGACATACAACTCCAGGAAGCACAGAGAGTCTGAAACAAGTTGAACCCAAGGAGGACGACACTGTGACACATAATTAAAATGCCAAAGGTTAAAGATAAAGGGACTCTTAAAAGCAGTAAGAGAAAAGCAGAGAGTAACCCACAAAGGAGTTCCCATAAGGCTGTCAGCTGATTTCTCAAAAGAAACTTTTCAGGCTAGAAGGGACTGGCAAGAAATATTCAAAGTGACGAAAAGTAAGGACCAACAACCTTGATTACTCTGTCCAGCAAAATTATCCTTCAGAATGGAAAGGCAGATGAAGTGCTTCCCAGACAAGGTAAAGCTAAAGGACTTCATTATCCTCCAAGCCACTATTACATGAAAAGTTAAAGGGACTTATTTAAGAGAAAGAAGATAAAAACTATGAACATTAAAATGGCAACAAATTCACAACTATCAACAACTGAATTAAAAAAAAAAAAAAAAAACTAAGGAAACCTGAACAGGAACAGAATCATAGGTACAGAGATCATTTTGAAGGTTATCAGCTGGAAGGGGGAGGGGAACAATGGGAGAAAAGGTGCAGTAATTAAGAAGCATAATTACTAGCTACAAAATGGACAGGGGGAGGTTAAGAATAGTATAGGAAATGGAGAAGCCAAAGACCTTACATGCATAACCCATGGACATGAACTAAGGGGGGAAGCATTGCTGAAAGGAAGGAGGGTACAGTGTGGATGGGGGCAAAGGGGGAAAAACTGGGACAACTAATAGCATAATCAAAATATTTTTATATATTTTATATATTTTATATATTTTTTATTTATATATATTATGCCATTATATAATATATATATATATATTATGCCATTACAGTTCTCCCATTTCCCCCTTCATTCCCCTCCACCCTGAACACCCCCTCCCACCCACACTCCCCCTCCTTAGTTCATGTCCATGTATCGTAAGTTCTTTAGCTTCTACATTTCCCACACTACTGTTGCCCTCTCCCTGTCTATTTTCTCCCCACTGTCTATGCTACTTATTCTCTGTACCTTCTCCCCACCCTCTCCTCCCATTCCCCTGTTGCTAACCCTCCACGTGCTCTCCATTTCTGTGGTTCTGTTCCTGTTCCAGTTGTTGGCTTAGTTTGTTTCTGTTTTTGTTTTAGGTGTGGTTGTTAATAATTATGAGTTTGCTGTCATTTTACTGTTCACGTTTTTGATCTTCAATTTCTTAGATAAGTCCCTTTAACATTTCATATAGTAAGGGCTTGGTGATGATGAACTCCTTGAACTTGATCTTATCTGAGAAGCACTTGATCTGCCCTTCCATTCTAAATGAAAGCTTTGCTGGATAGAGCAATCTTGGATGTAGGTCCTTGTCTTTCATGACTTGGAATACTTCTTTCCAGCCCCTTCTTGCCTGTAAGGTCTCTTTTGAGAAATCAGCTGACAGTCTGATGGGAACTCCTTTGTAGGTAACCATCCCCTTATCTCTTGCTGCTTCTAGAATTCTCTCCTTCATTTTCATCTTGGCTAACGTAACTATGATGTGCCTTGGTGTGTTCCTCCTTGGATCCACCTTCTTTGGGACTCTCTGAGCTTCCTGGACTTCCTGGAGGTCTATTTCCTTTGCCAGATTGGGGAAGTTCTCCTTTATTATTTGTTCAAATAAGTTTTCCACTTGTTGCTCTTCCTCTTCCCCTTCTGGTACTCCTATAATTCGGATGTTGGAACGTTTAAAGATGTCCTGGAGGTTCCTAAGCCTCTCCCCATTTTTTTGAATTCTTGTTTCTTCATTCTTTTCTGTTTTGTGGTTTCTTTCTTCCTTCTGGTCCACTCCATTGATTTGAGTCCCAGTTTTCTTCTCATCAC
>PVKM010016258.1:0-27008 GCA_004027735.1 Carollia perspicillata
AAAAAAAAAAAAAAAAGAAGAAGAAGAAGAATTCACTCTTTTATTCCAGCCACAACCTAAGTATAGGGCCTTGACCTTTTTTTGTTTTTGCTAGGATCTTTAGAAAGCTTACAGTTACTAACCCTATCTCTGCCCCTTTAAGATGTAAATCTTATACCAACCTGAAAGGTCTCCTCATGCACCTGGGAGCCACCTCTTTGAAATGCAAACACCCAGGGAGATAACACCCTGGTCTCCCAAGTCCTGTGGGAGGGGGAGAGCCTAAATTTGGAAAGTGCTTGGCTTTCATTTAGATTGTAGCCTCTGGCCAATGTGCACAGCTACCTTCTGTCCTAAAATCTGAAAAGTTTGTTTCCTGTCCAGGCAAGTGCAATGAGCAGACTCAGGGGCCTAATCATGTTGACCAACTCTCCTTAAAGCCATTTCAGTCCTTTTCCTTTAGCATCTCTCAGCGTGTTCAAAGTTCGTGTGGAATGCAGCTCATTTCTGTGCACAAGTCTCCCTCCCCGACTATAGCAGTCTGAATGAAATCTAACTTACAACTTCTACCAAGTATCTGGCTTTGCTTCTCTTTAACACTTTCAGGGACAGAAAGAAGGAACCATGCTAAGTCTCCTTTGGTGTGTGTGTCTTTTTCTTTTTAACTTGCTAATTTTCTCCAGTTACCAACTCGGGCTTACAGGGGGTAGCTCTCAAAACAGGAGTTGGGGTTTGTGAGTTCATCTGCAGCTCTCTGTAGGTTTTAGTGTAGGACACTTCAGATTTGGAGACTGTGGATGGAGATGATATTATTCGTGCTTCTGCAGGTTCTGGGATCTCCCTATGCAATATCATGTTTTACTAATGTCTCTCCGCTACCTGCAAAGAGAAGCAGGGAGGAAAGCTTGGCTTTCAAATATGGCTGAAATTGAAGCTCGACAACGTGACCCTCAGCAAGTCACTTAACCTGGCTAAACCACCTTTTGCTTTTGTGTTAAAATAAGACCAATGATACTTTCCTCACTGGATGAAATCATTTGGTAAAACACTTAACCTATTGCCTGAAAAGTTGAAGATGCTCAGTAGGTGGAATAAATTCCACTTACTCCACATGCAAAAAAATTCTTCTCAAGCTTCTTGAGAAGAAGCTTGTAATTTTAGGAAGCTTGGAGGAGAGAAGAGGGTGCTGGTGTCTAACTCTGAGTGTCCGCTGTCTAGGGAGCGCACCAATAAGCGAGATGCCCACAGCACTAAGGAAAAGCTTTTATCCCCTAGGCTACGTTCCTGCACGACCCGGATCACGGAGAATGTTTTGGGTCTTGCCTGGCCCAGTGGCTAAGATGCCCAGTTACATTTTGTGCAGCCCTGAGTTGGCATAACCACCGATGAGAAAGTCAAGCAATGGAGCAGCCTGGCCTTTCCATGTCCACGGTGAAGCTTCTATCCATTAAGAAAAGATCTATGATATGTCTCCCCGGCAAGCAAGGACCTGAAAGGGCGGTTTTGAGAATGCTTGTCAGTGAGAGACCCAGTGCCCTCATGTCCTTCTCGCATACCTATCTGCTGAAGGTAACTTCACAGTAAGCTGCGGGGACCATTTCCTAGCTCTGTCTTCTCATCGCTACAGCTGCATGGCTCTGCCTTCTCTGGCCCTCCAAAAGGAGCTGATGCACCCAGACGCTGGGCACAGTGGAAATCACAGTAAAGAGAGTAGGAAATGATGACTGCTGGTACCAAAGAACCTTTTATTCTCCACCCATGGAATGGGATACTCGTTCCTACTTCGCTTATTTGTGAATAAGATGCAATACTATAGCTGTGTGAGGTGCAATTTGATTTATAAAATAGAGGCCCATAATGTGAAGCCAGGTAATATGATCAGTAAAAGGTAATTCTCTCTGCACATGTGTGCTTTGTGCAAGAAGGGACTTTTCCTTCTGCAGCCACAATTCCAGAGGATGAAATAGCCCTAATGGGGTGTACCATTTCTACTGAGGGCTGGTCTTTGATGGGCAAGCAAAGCAGGTGATTTCTTTTGAATATATCATTTGTGTGTTTCAAATGACTGTTAACATGAGTTCTGAAGCCTCTTGGAGATGTTTTAGAATAAAAACCTGGTACTATTAGCATAATCTTAATACTATTTGTAATAATGGGCCATGAGAAGATACATAGTTATTCAATATGATAGAAGAGATTCCCAGTGTTTCCTACAGATACTTAAATTCTAGAGATGCACAAGAAGAAAATTACGGATAATTTTATGATCATATATATCCAAATCTATTGTCTGATAAGTGTGAGAATATCCGATACCAGAGTACAAGTTCTAGAAGTCCTAAAATAAAGTACCTCTATAATTTTATTTAACCTAGATTATCTCTAACACATTCATCTAGAATTTTAAAAATAATACTAAGATATTCATAAAAATAAGAGACCTTCAAAAGTAATAATAATAGAGACCCTCAAAAATAATTTAAAGATTATTTTTCCAGAAATCCTGCCTCATTTCATTTACTATTAAACTCTATTGAACAATTTATCACATTGCAATTTTTTAAGAGATTTTATTTATTTATTTTTAGAGAGAGGGGAAGGGAGGGAGAAAGAGAGGGAGAGAAACATCACTATGTGGTTGCCTCTCATGTGCCCCACAGTGGGGACCTGGCCTGCAACACAGGCATGTGCCCTGACTGGGAATCAAACTAGGAACCCTTTGGTTCACAGGCCAGCACTCAATCCACTGAGCCACACCAGCCAGGGTACACTGTGATTTTAGTTACTAAATGATCCTGGTCTTATTTTATTCCTCTGGTGCACTAAAATATGTTATACAGAAACAGCAACTGAACAGGTAATAATGTACAGATATACAAATGAAAGATCGTTACAAAAAGACTTGGCAGTTGCCCTTTAAATTGATAGTCAAAATTGGGCATAATAAAGAAAAGAAAGGAAAACAAAGGCTAGAAGAAATATTCTCTATATCAATACAGGATAGTTAATTAGTTATTTGTTAAAATAATTAGGTTTACTTTTTTAATATTTATTTCACACCAATATACCAAACACATGTTCAGGTAACTTGAAAATTAAATTTCCATCATACAAAATAGAAAAAAGCATTTCATTTTTTCCTCCTTTTTAGAAAGTTTTGATAATTCTGAATCTATTTAGAGATATTTCTTACCTCCCCTGAAAAAATTTGAATAGTGTAATTATTAGTATAAAAGTTACAGGAAGTCTTCAGGATTCAAATACGATTTATCATGTACATAAAAGTGTCTGCTTATTCTGTACCTTGGCCTTCCTTCATGTCACCAAGAAAATGCTCTGAATGCTTGCTGTCTTGTGAACTGATCTAGGCATGCATTCATCCATTTAGCTCAGTATTGCAGTAGGTGTTCTGATGCTGCTGCTTTATGATAGTTATGCACATGGACACTGGGAGGAAACTGTCTGGGCTCAAGCTCCTTCTACAGCCCACAGACTGTCTGTGGGCAAGTCACTTATGTTCTCTAATCCTTACAAAGACATGGAAGAATGAAGGTGCTACCTGCATGGAATTTGAAGGATGTAATATGTCAGTTCATTCAATGAGGACAAAACCTGCCACATAGTAAGCACTCAATTAATGCTACGTTTAGTAGCAGTTGTAAGTGCTGATGCCCACTGAATTATTAGTACATGTCAAACTCTGTCCTAAGAAATATGTATGACTTATTAATACATGTATATTTTCATGTTAATTAATTACACTTAAAATCACACACACATACATGATTTTAAGTGTCATTAATTCTTTTTCCATCTGGAAGAGTCAAACCTACTTCAAACCTTCTTTGTGAAGCCCATACTAGTCAGCCTATGCAGCAAGTTATACACACGTGTATACTCACATACTCACATACACCTTTGAGCTTTGCAATAATTTTACAGATGATAAAATAGAGAATTTAAGGAAATTATACAAGGCCATGTGTTGAGAAGATGACCAGACTAAAATTAAAGTCAGGCAATCTAAATCTCAGATGCATGTGCTTTCTAGATTACAACCCACTTCCTGGTGTTGATTTGCTCACCAGACTCACCTAATTAAAAAATATTTGCAGGTATGAATATATCACCTCCCAGTACAGCTTGTAGAAGAAATTCTTCTTGATAGAAGCATTTTCATTCCTTTTACATATTCCTTCCATAAACAGTTAAAACAGATTAAACATTGGAGTAAACTACAAGCATTTAATCAATCCTAACACCCATTTATTGCTGCTTAAACTACAAAGCAATAGAGATTTTTCCCTTTAATATTTAATGCATTCATAAATCTTCAGAAAATCTGTCCCTTTCTGTGTCTGTACTTCTTCCTCCATGGCTTATTGCTTTTTCAAAGTTTTTTTTGTATGAGAATTCTGCAAGAGTAAGTCACTTGTGAGCAAAAAGAGAGAACAGCCATATTAAAATTGTGAATAAACCAGGTCATAACACACATTGACCTTCCTCGATCGACGAACTGTTATTATCAACACACATACATCTGTTGTATGTGTGTGTTTCTTTCTTTGTTGTGTTGGATGATGGGAGCGTCTTTACCATCAGAGACCATGCTGGTCACTGTGGAAGAGGCAAACACTTCGCCCTACAACAAATATGTGTGACTGCCACGTCCTGTGAGCCAGGGCTGCAATGGAGAGCTGTACGTACAACTATCAGCTCCACAGAGGCGAGAATTTCACTGCGGTTTTGTTATGTATCTCTGCACTCTGAACAAATGATTGGCATATTATAGGTGCTCGGTAGACATTTTACTCGTGAATTTTTGAGTGAAGGAATGAATGAACAGAAGCCGTGAAAGCATGTAGAAGTATTTCAGTTTGTTGCATAGGCTTACTATGTGCTTCCCAAAGAAGGTTTGAAGTAGGTTTGGCTCTTCCAGGTGGAAAAGGAGTAAAAATGGTGATGTTGTCACCCTTAATGTTAGTGGAGGCCCTATTATGCTGCAGTTCTCCCGAGGTCATTACTGAAACCTCTCATCTTTCTCTACCGCATATTCCATATCCCCATCCTCTTGGGCTGAATTGCTTCAGGTCTAAATCCTTGTCCCTGAGGAGCCTGAGGTGCTGGTTAGCATGTTCTGGTCAGGTACAGTTGCTATGCTTGGCTATTTTCCATTAAAACTGGAATGAGGGTATCAAGTGATGCTCCAAGGGGATCAAGTAAGTGCCCGTTGCTTCTTCTGTTTGGCAAAGGACAATTATCCAGGGAAGGAAGCATTGGTGAACTGCTAGCAACTATCTCCAATGCAGGGAATGAGTATAGCAGCAAGAGGAGGAGACTGGGGAGGGCCATTATGAAGTGCACTGTGTAATCTAACGTCCTCCCTGCCTCCGTGCCTTTGCACTTCCAGTCCTTTCACTTGGAACGCTCCTCCTTCTCTGTTCAGATGCTGCCTCTTATATTGTTCATTGAGAGTGTACATGCTTCCTCTTCAGAGATGCAAGCACCAGCCGCCCCACCTAGATCTTACTGTCATTATTTTCCACGTCAAGCCTGTGTTTTCCTCTTTCCAATACTTAGCTAAATTTATAATAGCGTGTTTTGTTTGACAACTTTGACATTGTTTCTATCTTTACCATTAAAACCTATGCTTAGTGAGTATAAAAGTAAATTATTCCTGTTCACTTTTGTATCACTAACCCCTAGGATAGACATAAAAACAGAGACACAAAGCAGATATAAAATGAATATTTGTTGAGTACATATTTGTATGTATTAATTGTGTATAAAGGCCTTAGAAAGCCACTACATTCATCTTTTATATCTACTGTCTCTCTGTTATATTGGGATCCAAATATCACATTATATTTATTTATCTGGTTTACCTTCCCGACATGCAATGTTGTATCCATTGTAATACCTTCCCTGCCCACTGCCAGGGACGGCTCATGCCTTTAACAAATCAGTCCCCACCCACCCTTTGGTATCTTCAGTGTGCAGCCTTACAAAAGACACATACAGTTGCAATAAATTGGTCTAGCCCTAGCCCCCACCTTACCGGGACCCAACACGTTAAGTCTAACCCCAAGCCAAGAGACGTGTCTCAATTATTCACTGTCCAACAGATACATCTGATTTTTTCTATTATTAGTATTATATTTGATCTTAATATCTTTAGTTTGTCTATTCGTCTTTAGAAACACATTCAAGAGGTTTTATCTTGTTGAAGATGGACTCTTAATGATTAATATTGGAAGCTAAGTGCAGGATGAGGTGAGTCTCTTAGTTTTAGATCAGTGACGTATAAAGAAGAGCAGGAAAGTCCCAGAGGCAGGGCTTTGTGTAGTGTGGTGTATTAATTTTATACGACAGGAAACACACATAATTCATTTGCGTAGAAAAATCAAAGTTTTTTTCAATCCATACACACCTGTATAAATGTCTTTGTGTGCATGGATATATATGTATATGCATATATAAGCACACATATACATGCATATGTATATGTATTAATACATATGAATTATAAACTCATAATAAGATGTGACCTCTCTTATCTGCTATATTGAGATGCCAGACTAAAAAATGCTGGTGTTGCCAATATCCCATTCCCACCAGCGCTACCCTTTCATAAAGTTCACCCCTCTTACAGAATACCGAATTGAGCTTAAACTGCATGCTTTCATATCCTTAGTGTTACAGATTTTGAACACTGCCTGTTGTCTTTTGTACCTTTGAAGATAAGATGTAACTATTGAAAAAAAACAGATCAATAAAGTAAGAGATTTAAATGCTTATTAGTTTATCTCTCTCTGCCTCGTGCTGGACTTTGTCAAAGAAAACCAGCCATTGGCATGTACTTTTCATGGGGCAGAAAACATCTTAACTGGAGTCAATATTCTAGGAAAATTCTTGAAATTTTACCTGAAGTGTTAGATAACTTCAGATATGGCCAAAGTGTCTGGAAAGTTACACAGTAGGCATCTCTACCATGACTGTGAACTCCGAAGGGAATTTTGGGTAGAGTGCCATTCCATACCATTTTAGATATAAATGGCATTTCAAGGAATTCATCTCGGAATAATGTTCTAGAGGCATTTAAAAATAATGTATTTAATTGCATTTTAGTAATGGCCACGCTTACTCTGTGTGGATATAATTTAGCTACTCAGTTTGTATGGCAAACCAATCAAGCCTTTATAGTGACCAAGATATCATTCCCCTTGCTAGACAATATAGTCACACTTTATCTGCTCTGTGCTTACTGATAGAACAAAAGCAATGCTTCCTCTCAGACCCAGCCTTTGAAGCTTACGATGTATTCATTTCAAACATGCATATTCATAAGTCCCTTTTCTTTTCGTTTATCTGCCCCTTTCCTTACTTTCCTCAATCTAATTTTAGCTTGTGTATAATACTCCAATATTTTGAATGTATCCTTGGACAAGACTAATGCATAAATTAACATAAATAATCCTTTCAGATGCAGTTGTGTCCTGAACCACCTGAAATGATCATTTCAAACTAATTTCTTTCTCTCTGAAATCTGGTCTTCCCTTTGATTAGTTGGAGAAATTCCATGATTTTGGAGAATTCTACACCCGACCCAAGTGAAAACAAATAAAAACGTTTAAGATAGAAAAATTGATAAAGTAGAAAAACATTCCTTGGAATTTTCCTAATAACTTAGCATCAGAGACTCTTGGAATAGCTAGAATAAAACCTCACCTGAAGGTTTTATGAATATTGGTATATTGCTTATTTGTCCCTAAAACTCTTTAAATCTTTACTAGCATCTTTATTTTGTATTCTTTTTTATTCTCTTCCATTTCTCTCAGTGACTTGCACCTCTGCACAAGGGAAGTTAGATGGTTTACCTATCAGCAGCATAAATAAGACCAGAGACGCTGGGACGGTAATCTCATCAAGCACCTGATGCGTCAAATCTCTTGTTACATATTTCCAACAAATACCTATTCTCTATTATTTATTGTATTGTTACTAAGAGCAAAAAATAATTAGGAATAAAAATAATTATAACTACTTAAACGTATATTGTTATTTATTCTATTATTGAGTGCTTTGGTATTCTAGGCACTTTTATCTACATTATCCCTGATCCTTGCATTTACCATTCAAAGATGCTGTTATTATTTTTCAGAGAAAGTAACTGAGATTAAAAAAAAAAACAAAGCGATTTGACCAAAGCCTTACAGGTGGGATTCCACACAACGTACATGATGTCTGTCCACACCCACTAAGGACATTGCCTGGATAATTCCAGTGATGTGCAATTTTTCCTGCTCACCAAATGTTGAAGCAGCTAATATTGTTTTAATCTCTTAGTCGAAAAAATATTATCATTGGAAAGTCCTCTGTGTAGGAAGGTGAATCCAAACTGTCTTCTGTCAAGCAATTGATTACTCAGAATAACCCTAATCTGTTAACTTTTTCTCGTATTTTAGTGTTCACACATATATAAGAGAGATTACTATTCATTAGCATAATGGCCTTTGCGAGACTATTTCCCATACATATGCAGAGTGGCATCATGAAATTTAGATGTCACCTGAATACATCATAGTAAATGTAAAGGTATTTTTCATGCTCTTCGTTTAGTTGGTAAGGTTAGATTCCCATCAAAATTAACTCGCTCCAACAGACTCCTTGAAACCGAGTGTATAAAACAGAACGCAACTAGCTCAGCAGAGCACCGTGCCCCAGCAGTGCTGTTTGAGTTCTTATTTGGTTCCTGTGCAGACAGAGAGCTCTGCCTTTGTGGCTAGCGAGGCTCGGGAAACTTATAAAGCAAAAGAAAATAGTCACTCCTGTTGAGTGCACCCAGGCCGGTTGTGCGGAAATTCTCAGGGAGCGGGAAAATTAGGAATCTTACCAAAAGGGCACGGGATAAAGGACAATTGTTCCATTCCATTTTTAGGACTTACTTATTCGGTGTGCAAAATTGACACCTACTCTGCGACACAGTGCCAGGACCTACAATTGCTTTAGGAAGTAATGCCTGGTCCTCAGTCAGATGGAGTCTGTGGTCTAATGGGAAGACAGATGATTCTGTCATAATGCAGCCTATGCTTCTGGGGCTGAGGGGCGATCAGAATCAGCTGAGGCTGAGTTTTGCAGGGGAAATGACATTCGATCTGTGCTTCGAGTGGAGGTGAGGCGGTTCTGGGGAAAGAAGCAGGCCCTGTGAGCACGAGGCAGGCAAAGGCAACATCCTAAATTTTTTTTTAAGCCTTGCAAGTATATATATTTTTTGTTTTCTAAAAAAAATAAGGATTTTTTAAAGAATGATAACCAGAATGGCATTAATAACCATAATGTATCATCATCAGGTATAAACTATTCCAGAGATGGTGAACAGATGGGAATTGGGTAACTCAATAGGTGAAGCATCTAAACAAGAATTGATGGGGTCTTACTGAAGCAGCACCGGTGAGAATAGAGAAAAGGGATATAATGGCTTTTCTCTTCTTCTCTCTCCGCCACCATCTTCGCCATGTTCTCAAACAAGTGTGCACTGACGCAATCATTAAATGCCCCATCTGGACCATGCTGCGTGGCTCTCCTTTCTGATCGGGGGGGTCTCCTGACCTCGTGTCAAGGGGCACCTGCACCGCCTGACCTGTATTCACATATGCACAGCTCAAAAGTGTGGGAGGCTAATGCCTGCCGAGCCATGCACACCTGGAGAGAGAAGATGCAGCAATACTTCTTCACTTCATCCCCAAAGCAGACAGTCCTGAGACACATTTCCTAAAGCAACTTGGGAGGCCTCAGTGCTGCAGCATCTAATCTCCCATAGAAATGACTGACACCATAACATGTTTGTGTTGGTGTTTCTTTCCTTTCTGTGTCAGGCATCTGGTCCTGCATGCACATTCCCCGAATGCCATTCCCCAGAAAAAGCCATCTCCACATAAGTCTTTGGATTAGGTTCTGCTTTAGGGGAAACAGAACAATGTACTGGGTGATGGAATACCTGCTGAGGTATACCATGTTTGTAACTCTTCCATCCATATCCCTAATTCAGGGAAGACCCTATGAAGACATTACGACTTATGTGCCGATGGACTCAGCAGACATGTGGTTTCATGTTTCAGAGGGCAGGCGAGAACAGCCACTTAATAAACTGATCAACACCCTAAGGTGTGTTCCAACACGATGGAATGAGCTGGGCCAGACTTCCAGTGAGGTCTTACATGACTCAAATTATTAGAACAAGGTGGGAAGAAGCCATTAGAAGCTTGGATAGAAATGGAAGGGACAGATGTCACAAGAGAGAGAACAGAAAGTTCCTCCGTTAACTTCCATTCCTTGCTTCAGTTCTTCACCACAAATATTTTTAGAATAAACTCTATTTTTTTAAACAGTGTTGTAATGTAATCCTCGGGCTGTTGTAACTAGAAGAGCAATGTAAAAACTTTGCCTGCGCTTTCTCTGGTCATATACAGCAGTCTTCCCACAGCCCAGAGCTGAAGGAAGTTCCGCCCGGACCTCCCACATACGTCTTTGAAAATCTTCCCCTGTAATGTCAGTACATTTTCGCTGATTCCTCTATCAACTGTACAACAAGACTAAAACATCTAAGACTCATGACATTATGCAGTAACTTGGAAATGCCAAGCACTTTAATGTAATTAGCTTGTCTAAAACGGTTTAGCAAACAGAAAGTCAAGCTTCTGATGATTTATGCTAATAGGTCTCAAGCAATTACACTGGTTATTTTATTATTTTTCTTTTCTGTGCATCTCAGTACATTTTATTTGGTGAAGGACTGAGACAGACAGACAGCATTTTTCTTTTTTCTTTTTAAAAAAATATTTTATTCATTTATTTTTTTTAGAGAGAGGGGAAGGGAAGGAGAATGAGTGGGAGAGAAACATCAATGTGTGGTTGCCTGTCATGTGTCCCCTACTGGGGACCTGGCCTGCAACCCAGGCACATACCCTGAGTGGGAATTGAACTGGCGACCCTTTGCTTCACAGGCCCGTACTCAATCCACTGAGCTACACCAGCCAGGGCTCTTTCATCTTTTCTTAAAAGTTGATGTTAAATCAATAGAATTATGCAAAAACAATTAATACTAGAAGTCATTTCAGTGGTTACAGACATGGAAATAGGAAGCGTCTGATGCATTATTTTAATTCGGATATGGAGACAGCAACATAAAAATTCATAGTACAACAAAATGGAAAGAGAATGTTGAAATGAAGTCTTCCATCTGTGGAAATATTTGTACAATAGAGAAGGGACATCAGCTAGATAAGGGAGTGGAAAATTTCCTCTGTAAAGCACCAGATAGTAAGTACTTTGGCTTGTGAGCCATACTGTCCATCTGTCATAACCAATGCCATCACAGAGGGGGAGCATTTGCAAGATGAGAGGGTTCAGACATTCAAACCCAAAGCTGATAGAGTTCAGAGACACTGAGTCGTTGAGAACATGGCCTATCGGAACAGGGGGCAGAGTGAGTAACGTTGTGTGATGGAGAATGGGTGTTGCTGGTAGCGTTACCTAGGAAGCAGAATCTGAAATAGGGATCGGTGTCCTGGAGGTTCACAGGGGAATGCTTTTTGGACTGACCTCCTGTGGAAGGGAAGGAAGAAAGCAGAAGTGGGCAGAGGGAGATGGTAAACTGGAACGCAGCCTCAGCCGAGGCCTCAGACCATCATATGAGGACCTCTGAGGCTGGAATGACTCATTCAGCCCTGTCCCAAGTCGAGGCATGGGAACAAGGCATTAATGCTTCCCCGTTGAATGAATCCTTGCTTAAGGAATGCCTGGGTTTGGAAGGGTGTCACTGAGGGTGAGCACCTTCTCTAACCAGAGTGATCCCCACAGAGGAATGGGCAGTGAGGGCTGTCTGACAGCATTGTTTGCTGTTCCATTGTTCCTGAAAGAGCCTCTGGTGACATATCCCCGTGTATACTCTACCCTGACCTTATCTGCCGTTGGTTATGTTTACCTTTTTGGTATAAAGTCGAGAACTAGATGTCCCAGCATTCCCAGGAAAGGCTACAAGGAAGGTCAGTGGGATGAATTACAGTCCCTCCTTAACAGCTGATATCAGGGAGGCATCTGAAAGTCTTTGCCTGCCCCCCAGCCCTCTCATCCGTCCGAGACTCCTGCAGCCCTCAGCTGGTACCTCCAGCTGGCTTACCTGGTCGCATGACCACATCTGTATTCTAGAGACATCTGAGCTCCAGTTCATCATACCTGCTGTAGGCAGGGGTTATTGAACCTGCCCAGTTACTATCAAAATTGGGCAAGCGAGTTCAAAGAAGCACCCAAGTGAATTCATTCTGTCCACAATTCATTCTGTCCACAATTGCACTGATCACAGCAGCCCTGCCTCCATTTGATGAATAGGGTTAATTACCCCTCTTGAGATGATTGTTCTGTTTCTTGAGTGCTGGTCACTTTTCATAAAACCTGAAGCACCTACGTGAGAGTCATAGTAAATATCTGGTCTCTGGTGTTTTCTAAAGGAAGTATTTTCCTTTTGGAAATCAAGTTTTTTGTTTGTTTGTTTATTTGTTTAATTTAGAGCCTAAAGTTACACAGATGATGAAAACAAGTCAGGAAACTTTTTTTTCTGATAAGTAGGAGTCATGGGAACTGGGATGATTCTTGGCTTCTAGAATCTATATTTTAAAATGGACACTATGTCTGGGAGGATGGCTGTCTATCTCCTCAAATGTTGTCCTCGGGCTGGTGAATTAAAGTGGCTGTTTCATCCCTCTCTTTGTCTGGCAGCCTCTGGGCAGCGTGGTACCCAAATGACCTGTGGAACCCATAGTTGAGGACCCATTCTTATACCACCTTTGCAATAAAGTTGGTGCCTTGAATTGAAGTAAGGTTAGGTGGCATTCCGTATTGGTAGATTAAACACTCTGTATGATATTGGTGATGGCAAAAGCCCTCTGGCAGACAATGGAAACCCATATCTGAAAATGTAGGAAAAGTCTTTCTCCCAGTTTTCAGTGCTAAATGCTCTTTGGTGGGTTTTATAATAGTTGTATGAAGGTCTTTACACTTCATGTCTATGTACTCCCCTTTGTTTCTACCCCAAGTGTTCTTGTCCATCACCTTCTAAACATTATTCATATTCATGTAAACATAATTTATATTCATGTCAATTCGAACCTCAGGCTACTAATCTCTCTAAACAGTGAATGACACTTAGCCTTTAATCATTGATTAATCACTCTCCCATATGTCTTGTCTTTTTCCAAAGCAATCGAGATTAGCAATCATCGCCCGATTCTATTTTTATAGTTACTAGTTCTCGTCTGTTGGATACATTTGTTTAAACCAGTATAATACCTCAGTTCATTGCTGGCGACAATGTTGACAATGGCACTGGTGTCCTCTGCCAACAGCTATCTGAGCTCCGCCCACAGTCAGCAATGGGTCTCTTCGTACCAGCTGGTGGCAAGTGACGCAGCTCCAAAATCTCATCCCGGAAGCTGCTTTGTCAGAATATTCCTGGCGCCAACAAAAATAGGTTGAGTTTTCCAAACCCAACTCTGATACGGAGATGAGTTTTCTCGGGATTTATTAGGAAATACTCTTGGAGTCAGCACCTGGGAAATGGGAGGGAAGAATCAGGGTGGGCCAGACGGAGACACTGAGCTGTGAGGCAGACACAGCGGAAGCTTCAGCCAACACCATGCGGGACTCGGAAACCAGGACGGTCCTCCAGAGTCGTTCCGAGACCTGGCCAGGGAGTCAGCCCTTTCTTTGTATTGCCGTATCGACCAGTCACTGGATGTAGACTGTCCTGGGAAACTTGTCGTATGAATATTATTGTTACTCGGTCATTCGTAAAAGGATAGCCAATACATTATTAAGAAATATAGGCAGGTCATTTTCTAAATAAAATATACTCTTATAGTTCTATTCTACATGACCTTAAGTATATTAAAAAACCCATTTATTTCATCCCTTGTTTAAAGGACAGATATTTAACTACTAGATATATATCATGTACCATGCTACTTACTGGAGAAATAATAGCGTACAAAATTTATGGGTATTGGCCAACAGAGTTGATTGAGAAATATTAGACAATTCAGCCTGTGACCTTTTTTTTTTCCTTCAGAGAGAATTCGGAAACTCCCTTGTGTTCTTACTTAACACTCAGTGAAGACAGTGCTTCCCTGTTCTTCAGGGCTTTTGGCGGCTATAGTGGTAGGAAAGTGGCAGATAAAGACAAAGTTTAAAAATATGTTCATGAATAATAAAATTAGTTAATATTTGCGGAGTAATTATGAAACTATCTGATCCACAGTAAGTTAGAGTAAGGTACCATAATTACAAGTACATTATGATAAATAATAAAAAGGAGTAAGTAGAAGGCTGATATTCATATGGAATGGAACATGACTTCTATTCCATTGTAACTGACCAAAGAAATGATTTGGGGGAAGACCTTGGCATTTAGATAAGCTGTATGGAGGCCAGTGCTCATGTATTTAAGGAACAGCTGAGTACAAAACTCCTGGTTTCCTCTTAAATATGTTCCACATTTTTTGAGAACTTTGGTGCATTTCATGTGTTGTTATTCTTTGAAGTCAAGCCCGAATACAATTTTGTAGCCCCCCATGGTCCTTGGGAGGGGATTAGTCACATCACTGGGATTTAATAGGCTTTTGATTAAATAACTATAAAATTCACTAATTTCAAATGCAAGAAAATAGTTCTTTTGGGGGGGTCTTTGAGAATATTCTATAATTAAACTAACATTATTCTCTGATTTACATTTAAAGTAAAGCACAGTGGGTACATTTCATTGTTGTTTTTAAACAGCATGAACCCTGGCCAAAAGCTCTCCCAGGAACTAATCTGAATGAGTCACCTGCACTTTCTAGTGAAATTGTAAATATCAGCATGGATGAAGAAAAGAATAAAACCTCAAGACATTAATTGAATTGCTGAAGGTAACACATAGGTAAATGGCAGAGCTTAGTATCCTCTGATTTTCTTACTTTCTCTAATTAACCATAAAACATAAAAATGAGAGAAACAATGGTTTTCTGAGTCATTTATTTTATTTATTTTTTGAATCTTTAATACCATACCATTGTTGGCAGGTGTTGAATTTGTTGTCAATAATGACACCATTCAGGGGAAGCATGAGCTCTTTACTTAAAAAACTTGTACCTGCTCTTATTAGAATAGATTGGCAATGAATTATGAATTTGTTAAGCAATCTCTTAATCTATTAGATTTTTGTTGCTATTTTACCATGAGTTATTTCCATTTAAATCTATAGATTGATAGTGAACAAATTGTAGTCAGCAATATGGTATACTGATTTTGATTCCTCCATGAATAGAGAGTTTTTTCCATATCAGGTAATTCAACTTTTCAAGCTCAAGAGAGAAAAATAGAATAATCCTTGAGTCCTTTTCAACTCTGTCTTCTATGTCTAATATAAATCAAAAGCATCTTCTAAAGTCATGTTTCTATTTCAAACTGTCTTTAAAGTCAAGGAGGCCATATTCAATCGAACCTACAAGCTTTCTGAGGACTTTCAGTGCATCCAGGAGCCTCTAGCAGAGAATAATCCCGTCCTCAGAAGCTGAGTGCCTGCCTGCTGCTGGGCACATGGTAGGTGACAGACATGACTTCATGCTTATTTCACTACCTTCTCTGGACAGATAATGGCAGTATATGACATTGAATAAGGGAGGACATGACACCGGATGTATGAGTGAGCCGTTCAAGCCTACTCATGTTTGGACTGGTAAATCAATAAGCCTCCTGCCATTACAGTGAAGCAGGGCCAGACCCTATGTTTTCTTCCTGAACCAAATAAACTCCCACCAATTGTCATATTAGGGCACTTCGTCCTGTTCTCTCACCAGAGCGAAACAGGTGCTGTGGTAGGGAGAACAATGGTTCCCAAAGATGTCCATGCCCTAATCCCCCAGAAACTGTGTATATGGTACCTAGCATAACAAAAGACACTTTACAGATAAGGTTAAATTAGGAATTTTGAGATGGAAAGATCATCCTGGATTACGGAAGGGGCCCAATGCAACCAATCACAAGAGACCAGGAAGGTGGGCATCATGCTAGAAGGTGTGATAACCGGAGCAGAGATAGAGGAAGAAAAATGTAAAGCCATGCTGCTGGCTTTGAAGCTGGCAGAACAGACTGCGAGCCAAGGAGAGCCGGTGGCCTCTGGAAGCTGGAAAAGTCAGGGGAGCTGATCTATCACCAGCACCTCTAGAAGGAACGTGGCCTGCTAACCCGCTTTAGATTTCTGGCAGGAACAGGGAGGTTATAAATCTGTGTTGTTTGAAACCACTGTTTGTGGGAATTGGTCTAGCAATAATTGAAAATTGACGCAAATCCCAATCTCCATCTATAAAGAAAGAACATCCCAGCTTAAATTGGTCTAAGAGTGAATGGAAGACAAAGATTCTCTATGGGTTATAAAAATTAAATGTTATTAAAATAGTACATCAAGACATATTTTGTAAATAATGCGGCAGTGAACATAGGGGTGCATATATTCTTTGGAATCAGCGTCTCAGAGTTCTTTGGATACGTTTCCCAGAAATGGAATCTAATGAACAAAATAAACAAATAAACAAAGCAGGAACAGGTGAATCAGATAGAGAATAGACCGACAGCTGCGGGGGGAGGGGCGTTGGGGACTGGGTGAAAATGGTGAAGGGATGAAACAAACAAACAAGAACCTCCTGGTGGACACAGAGGGCAGTATGGCGATCGCCAAAGAGAAAGGGGGGTGGGGGGAGGTAGAAGAGAGTCAAGTGGGGATAAAAGATGACGGAAGAAGATTGTATCATTTGAACACACAATCCAGTGTACAGATGATGTATTAGAATTGGACACCTGAAACCTATATAACTTTGTTAACCCATGTCACCCCAATGAATGCAATACAATTTTAAAAGATTGATATTCTGGCTGCCATGATGATTATTAGGTCTGGATCTGTGGAATGTATTATTTTGAGCAACATGAGCCATTTTGATTGGAATAGAATAATACAACACATTCCTGTGGTTAATTACAAATACATAACTCTCTGAAATAAGCATTTCAGGTTTAGTTTCAATAATGTTTTTGAGCAAAATATTTACTCTTTCTATATAGGAGTGTGTGTGTGTGTGAAGGTGTTTTCAATATTATGTGGACAGCATTATCCCATAATTTCTTTTCTGTGGCAGTAACTGGTAGTTATTTATCAATATTATTACTTCTGAATATTTATGGAATAATTTAAATAGTCATAACTACAAAATATTCACAAATGGCACGTGCCTTTAACTAAAGGATGAGGTACAGTATGGGTTTCCAAACGTCTTTTAACCTTTACTTCCCTGTTGCCCCTTTTTCATACTGTCACTTCTGCGACCCTTTACCTACCTCTTTTCAAATAGCCCTTTCTTTACCACTGAGATGCCAGGAACCAATAGGATTGAACATGGTGCCTGTCTCTGAGCAATTTGCCTTATCCAGG
Source organism: Carollia perspicillata (assembly GCA_004027735.1). NCBI lineage: Eukaryota > Metazoa > Chordata > Mammalia > Chiroptera > Phyllostomidae > Carollia > Carollia perspicillata. Next base: position 17,498 of record PVKM010016258.1, read on the forward strand.
GTTTCCTAGCATTCCATTCGAAACAGAAAGCTCTGTTGGTAGAGTGCCTGATGTCTGTGATCTTTGGCATTGTTAACTTTCTTTTATACAAAACTTAGAACTCACAAAGCACTTTCCTGCTGGAAGAACACAAGGTTCAGAATTGTCGGGGTTTTGGCACCAGCTCTGCCACCTGCCACCCTTTCTGAGTCTCTGTTTCCTTATCTACAAAAAGTGAAAGTGATAATATTATTGCGTGTTCCGAAGATGAAATGAGGTAACACACATAAAAATGTTCAACAGTAAAACACTAGGCAAACAACAGTCATGAGTCTGTGTCGCTATTGTAACATTGACAATCAATTGATGAATGCAGAATTATCTTCATGCGGAGTGGCCGACAACAATGACACAGGTGCCCTCCCAGTTTCTGTGGATCAGGAATTTGGGTGTGGTTTAGCTGAGTTTTTGGGCTCCGGAGGCCTTTAGAAGGCTTCAATCCAGGTGTGGCTATCTCAGCATTTCCAGGTTCATGCACTTGATTGTTAGCAGGATTCAGTCCCTCGAGGGTGGTGGAGTGAGGCCTCAGCAGCTGGCCAGCTGTTATCCTTGGGGATGACCTTCAATACCTTGTCCTGTGGGTGTCTCCACGTGGCAGCTGGCATTCCTCAGAGCCAGCAAGCAAAAGTGCAGGAGAGGGTATCCAAGGCAGAAGCCATAGTCTCTTAGCAACTCAACCTTGGAAGAGACACTCCATCATTTTTGTTTTGTTCTATTCATTAGAAGCAACCGCTAGGCCCAGGGCACAATTAGGTGGAGGGCATTGCACAAGCATGTGAATTCCAAGAAGTGGAGGTTTTGGGGGACCCTCTTGGAGGCTCCCTCCCATAGTCGTTCTTACGCAGTTCTTAAAATGGTCCTTCTCGCAAACTCTGGACATTGGCCAAGGCATTTTCTTTTCCAATAAATCTCAAATAGTGAGCTGACCATAGACTAGATACTCTCCCAGTTCTAAGGCTTCATGCCCGCACACATTCAGATGCGTATTCCCCTGATTATATTAAAGTAGAAGGAGAGTGTTGTAACTTCTCTCACAGGGAGCACTTATCTAGTGCTGGGCCCGTGTAAAGGGATGTGCCAGATTACGAAGTTCTGCAAACTACTTGGTTGCAGAGGAAAAAAAAAAAAAACAGATGAGTGTGCTCTGAACTCTGACTACCCTCGTGGGTACAGCACGCAGGCACAATTTCCAAAACAATATTTTGAATTGAATAGCTCTCCAACCCCTTCCCTGGTGCTGCCACAAGACCACTGATTTAATGGTGCACCAAGCTGCTACAAACCAGAGGTTAAAACCCATGGTAGAATGAGTCGGGTGAGTGGTATTGAAAACTATCACCATGTGGACGGGTCTTGGGCCCCAGGAAGGGGGAAGAGAATAAAGAGGAAGAGAGAACAATGCAGGAGAAGCCCACAGGCAGCGGGGCCTTTCAGCGGCACTGAGACACGGCCAATTTTTCTTTCTTCTGTTCTTTAAAAAATGTTTTTTGTCAGTGGAGGTGATTATAAACGTTGTGTTTGTTTTCTTTTGCTTCCAGTTAAAAGTGAAAATTAAAAGACAGTGGGAATAAAGTGTGGGGAGAGCTTTTGACAGCTGAGGGATGGAAAGCCCATTACTTACCCACAACCGTAATAATAGAATCCCGGCTGGACGGTGCTAAGGGGGAGAACCTCTCACAGGAGACCTGCTGGAAGTGACCCAGGCCCGGCAGGCCCTGGGGCCATCGCAGAAATGAGATTGCAAACCCCAGGGGGAGGCACTGAAGGCTGCCAACCCGGTGGCTCTGAAAGCCGCACTGTGTGCAGACAATGGGAGGCGGGAGAATTGGCAGCTCCCTGATTGGCAGTGGGTGGGAAAATGCAGGAATAGGCTGCCTGCCCAGAGGGCCAGGGACCTGGGTAGGAGAGGGGGTGGAGGGCAGACAGAGCTACAAAAGAAACCTGAATGCCGGAGAAAAATAGATCTAATCAGAAATCAGTGGAAGAAATGGAGCGGGGGCTGTGGAGCCACAGCTTGAAATACAAAAATGGGGAGAAATAGAATAAGATGAACAAACAAACTTCTCTATTGTAATAAACTGAATTTTGTCTAAATGGATGGGGGAGCTGTGTTTAGTTTCTTTTTTTAAATTATTGACCTACAGAAAAGGACACGAATTGTATTTTAATAGATCAGTGAATTTTTCAGAGAGTAAACATACCTGTAAATCAGCACCCAAATTTAAACAAGAGACTGTCACCCGCCCTCAGGAATTGCCCCCACCCACTTCCATTTGCTTTCCACTCCCCACCCCAAGGGCGATCACTATGCTGTCACCTAACATTACCTGATGAATGCTCATGTCTGAAGTTCATATAAGGAAACCTTGAGGGAGGCTCTTTTGTGAAGCCTGTCTGGGTTTATTTTTAGCATTTAAAGAAAGAAAGGCCCCTGAAAGGGCAGTGGTTTTTTGCTGGTGCTCAGGTGTGAGAGAAGGGAAGTCCCTAAGACCCCTGAAGCAGATGTGGTCAGACAGGCCCTGCAGCCTAGCTGCTGACTGGGGGTTTGGCCTAAGGAGAGGGGACAAGCCAGGTGCAATCAGGCAAGCCTCCACTTTCTGCCAGGTGGGCCAGGGCAGTAGCCTGCCTATGTCACTGTGACAACTGCGTGGTCACCTGAAAGGACAGGATGGTGGGGATGAGTGCAGTAAAAGAGCTCACCTGTCCCAGAAAGGACCACACAGGGCAGGTTGAGTTGGGACAATGGCAAGAGGGCTCTACCCCACTGAAATGTTACCGCCAGGGGCAACCCTCCTTCCTTCCGCTCCCCAAGTCCTACCAAGTTGCCTGGTGCGTCTGTTCTGGGAATCAGCTGATAGCAGGGGAGTGGCAGGGTGGAGAGGGGTATCCCGCCCCCCCTCCGGCACAAAGCAGGAAACACAAGGATGAACGAGAACGAGGTAGTCAGGGATGAACAGCACCGTCAGGGATGTCCTTAAAAGGCTCCTGCAGCACGGCTAATTTTTCATTCTGTGAAAGAATGTATGAAAAACTGTTTTCTCTAGGTGACATTCTGCTCATCCTTGATTCCCTAGCTTTTAACTTCAGTTGACCACTGGGATTGGAATGAGATTATCAATCAGGAAGAGTTCAAATTCCATATTTACCATTCTCTAATATTAGTAACAGCACATTTTTAAAGGTCTAAATATTTTACAGTTTTACAGATAATATTTCAAGCATTATATGCATGATGGAAGGAGTAATTCTAAAGAAACAAACACCCTGTAATGTTTTATTATTTTAACAATGCCTCAAAATGTGGAGATATATAATTTGTTTCATTCTAAAATGTTACAATTGACTGTGAATTATAGCATCAGTATATCTGTCTTTTCTAAAGCGGTAACTGGATATGTATATCTTTTTAAATAAAAACAATCGTTAAATAATAACTAGTCCCAGGTTAGATGATAACAGCTAACATTTGATTGCATTTAAAAATTGATTTGCTTTCCTCAATCAGCTAGCATCTACTCAACATAAGTCAATCCACTGGTTTTGGCTTTGTAAATGTTTAAAGAGGGTTATGAATGGGAAACTCAGGAATGTGTGGGAAAGTTGCGAGATGTCACAGGTGTGCTAATAGTAACACAACCTTAACGAGCAATACCTCACAACATCCATCGACTGCTGTGTGCACGCAGAATGTTACACGAAGTGCTTCACTTACGGTCACATTTAATTTTCACAACAGCCCTGGTGGGGTGGCACAATAATTTGTCTCCATTTCATAGATGAGAAAAACTAAGGCCAAAGAGGATGCAGAAACTCCTCTGAAGTCTTACAATAGTGATGAAAACTACAGTGGTCTGATGCAAATGTGCTCTTTAAAATGATGCTGTGCTCCTATAGAAAAGAAAAACAAAGAGAGATCTGCTTCTCTAACCCAAATAAAAAGGCAGCGAGGCCCACAGATGGCATCCCAGCTGTGCCTAACATCCACCTGGGACACATGTGTCACCTGAAACCATTTCACATCGCACAAACAGAAACAAAAGTTCTGCCAATTACCTGGTTAATCCTGCTAACGTCGGCGAAGCCACGAGGTTTTAAAATAGATTTTAGTTGGCCTGAAACTTTGATTTCTCTGTCTGAATCTATTGAAGGAGCTGGGTAATCAGGAAACCTTCACTAAACCCTGCTTAGCCACCTCCAGCTACGTATCATTAAATTATGTCTTATTCTGTTTGACATACAATTGGGATACTCTGTCTTAGTTATTGTATGAGCTTGTTATATATTATTTTGGATCACACACAGACTGCTACTTAACCATTTTCAAAGAGTGTGTGGCATGCATTTGAGCACATGGTAGAAATAGCACTTTAGGTACCAGAGTAGCAGGTGAGGTCCTGAGGGAGGTAGAAGGGGGTAAGGTCAGAGGACTGGACCGTGAGATGCTTCTACTGTGATTTAGCAGCTCTTTCTCTCTGTCTAGAGAGACCCTAAATGATGTATGTGTGTTTATTCTGAAGACCACTTGGGGAGAAGCTGTTAACTGTCATCAAATAAATTTCATATGATCATTCTTACATCCATTTATTTCCCCCACATTCTGAAATAAAAAAGAAAGATTCATGTTGTCATTCTCTATTTCAGATATTAATTCCTAGATGAGTTTGATTTTTTTTGCAATTGAATGGTGATAAAATGAAGCTATTTTGAAGCACATTAAATCTGCAAATTTGAACATTTTGATGCCAATGTTCATTTTATTACAAGGCATCCTATTTTCACCTTCATAAAATTGAATGCTTGCATGTACCATATAATTAAATTTAGCCATACCAAAAGCTCAAGTCTATGCATTTATTAACTCTTGACTGCATCACTGCCTAGGAACTTTAATAAAGTGTATTATGATTTTCTTAATCTCGGATGTAACGTATTTAGTAGGTATGCAGTTCAGTTCCAGAGTTTAGGGCATTTCAGGGCATTCCTTTATTTCCGTGGCCCCTTCCACAATGACACGGTACTGTTCCAGCAAAGCTACCTATGCTTGGCGAGGGATTCTTTTCTTTCCAGATACAGAACTCCCCTCAGTGTTGGCTCTGAAATTGGTAAGGAACAGATCTGCTCTTCTGAAGGAAGTGGAAAATTAGTCATTACTCTCCAAGATTGAGACTTATAAAATACATTCTGGCTGATCACCAGAAAATGAAAATTGTGCAAATCCTGGAAAGTTCGAAGCTACCAAAGGTGGCATTTGCAATCTGTTCCTTCAGCAGGATTTTACTCAGATCTCTTCGATAGGAAACCTACAGGCTATAATAAGAAAAAGGACAGAGAGGAACGATTCACTGGCATAGAAACTCACAAAGCACCTGGCATGAAATTTTTAAAAGGTAGATGTGCTTTTCAAGGCTAAGGTTCAGAGCCCCATCCAAACTGTTAAACTAATTGGTAATAGATAATATTTTTCTTTATCTAGCATTGTCCAGCATAAACTCGTCGTCTCTCCTGCCTCGTTCCCCTTACTGCCTACCACATCTATCCTCTGTCCAAAATCAATGACGAACGTCATCCCGAGGAGACCTCTGGTTTGCCACTCTGCTTCTTACTGTATTTTCTCTGTTTCCATGACCTGTGATGAGCTCCCTGGTTAAGTACTATCCAGAAGTTAAAGCTTAGATGTCACTTTTGTGACTGTCCTCTGCTGTCCATCAATCAGTCTGCTCAAAAGTACTGTCTACACAAGCTGCCTTCATTGACTTCCATCCCTGTTGCTCTTCAAACCATCCTGATCTACTCTTGCTAGTCTATTCTATTGAAACCGTTTCTTCCTGTGTCACTAAAGCCTGCCATGCTGCCAGATCCATGCCTTTCTCTGTCCTCACCATACTTCACTTTCATTAGCTTTTAAAAGAGTCAACCATTACTTTCTTTTTGAAACCCTCTTCTATCTTGATTTGGGGAACTCTCCTGTCTACTGAGTCTCCTATAATTCCTTGGTGCTCTCTCTCTTTTGCTTCAGTGTGTAGAATTATATCCCACATTTATACACTGGGTTTACCTAGGGCTTAGTTTTAGCCTTTTTTTCAGATTGTACCTCACCCTCCCAGTGGTATCATTAATTCTGGAGGATTCAAGCACCATGGGTATGCTAATCATTTCTAGATTTATAAATTAAGACCACACCTCTCTGTGATTTTCATATTTGCATATCCAAGCTGCCTACTTTATGTCTTCCCTGGAACAATCTCCCAGGCATCACAATGTTCAGAATTTGTCTTTTGACTTATGCCATCTCAGCCTGTTTCCCATCTACCTAGTTGTCCAAGGTGGTGCCCCTTTATCTTACTTTAATTACTTCATCTTATTTACTTCCTTTAGCTCACTGAAATACTCCATATAATCCATCATGGGCAAATTCCAGAAATGTTGACACAAGTGAAATCTCAAATCTGCCTAGTTCTCTCTAGCTTCATTACTACCACCTTAATTTAGAACATGAGTGTGTGCATGTGCACACACACACAGATTTATATACACACTGTGTGGATTGTAAACTTTATATGTAAATATATAATTTAAAACAGGCGAAGTTGGTATTATATTATGAATAACATACTCTCTTCCTTTGATGAAATTGCATGTACAGAATATTAGGGGTCATCTATTAAGCTTTTAAAATTAGGCCATGCTCCATATTGTATGAGTTCACTTATCTGAAATCCAAATACATGCAAAACTAGTTATAACAAAGAAGATGATAGTTTTGGTTGCAATGAGGGAGATGGTTGCTAGTGTATGGATGGCGAGCAAGAAATTTGGTGGGAGACCCAGTAAAGCAGCTGGCACAGCGAGAAGGCCTGGGAGCAGGAGGACTTGAGGCTGTAGAATGCACTCTGAGTCCAAAGGCCTGAGAGCCAGGAGTAGCTGGCTCGGCAAGTTGGATGCTCCAGCTCAAAAGTGAGACAGGGAGAGAATGCGAGTCATCCCTTCTTCTGCCTCTTTGTTCTATTCAGGCCTTTGGAGGGGTCGGAGGAGGCCCATCTGTCTTGGGGAAGGCAATCTACCTTACCCAGTCTTTGAATTCAAGTGCTGATCTCATCTAGAAACACCTTCATAGACACATCCAGAAATAATGTTCAACCAGATATCTGGCTATCTCCTCATCCCTTCAAGTTGTCACATAGCTTTAAATATCACACCATCCGGAGGAATGAGGGTCTAGCCAACATTTTTCTAACCTTACTCCGAAGATACCACAGAGCATGGTGCTATCAGGTGCTAATATCTTGCTAGATGTATCAGCAACATTACATAGCCATAAAACAATAAGAAGTATTTATGCCCTGAGACTGAAGTAGGAAATAAAAAATAATTGACCGGGTACAAATTCTCTGTAGCTAACTCAAACAGCAGTCAAAGATACAAGAGCACAGGGAAGCTGATAGCCAGATGGCTTTGACTCACCAGGCTAGGAAGGGGAAACGCAATGTTTCAAAATTACCTTCATTCTGAGGCTTGACTGTTTCTACCGTATGGGTTTTTCTCATCTGAATCTCCAAAGGGTGAAGAGTCATCTTTACGCTTGAGACAAAAAGATGCTTCAGGACTCTGGAGCCACGCAGGGCACACAGCATCCTATGTTGTCAGACAAACAGCTGTTGCCCATATCTGTGGGAAAAGCAACAGCTGATGTTTTCTGACATGGTGTTATGTTTACATATCATGGAGTAATGAGTTTGTTCCACATTGAAAATGGAGCCATGTCAAGGGGCACCAGAGTGATGCTATTAGTCTTGTCATGGAATGACAGAATATCAGAACTGGAAAGGTTCTTGGGCTATTAAGCACAAGCATTCATCAGATCCTGGAATCAAACTTAAATGTACAGTTGTCATTTTGTTGGGTTCAGGGCATCCCACTTTAAGGGGAAAACCAAAATATCACAATATGTCCAGAATAGTAGAATTAGCATCATGAGATATTTGGGGGGAAAATGTGGAATGGAATAGTGGAAATCAGTAGGGACGTTTAAGCAGAAGTGAGATGGTGAGAATGTAGGGCACGTGAGAAGTAGAGTTAACCATCATAGATTTAAAAAATATATATATCATTATGTTCATTGGCTATGTATAATTTTAATATGCTATAATTAATAAATATTGATATTTATATATTATTCAAGAAAAAAAAGTTTTCCGATATTTGCAGAAATACTGATTTTGGTCCAAAAGCAAGATGATTGCAGTCAGAACTGTCCGAAGACAGGGTGAACCTCTGGCAGACGCAGTACCTTGTATGTCTCTGGTCGGACATATGGCCAAGGCGTGTCCAAGGGGCTCACCCCCAGACTGAATGTGTATCCGTGAGTCTAGGCTCTTGACAATATAAGTTTGGAATTAAGAAGTGTTTCTTGGGATAAGCATGTTTTGAAAAGCCGCTGTGTTTTAAAATATCGCAAAGTTGTGCCAAACAAAAAATATTCCTCATTGAATAAGCATACTAAAGCAAATATGGCTTTTAAAGAATGTTTCTGTATGGTTTCAGCTTGTTATGAAACCTATATTTATGCCAAGGAAATAAGCCAGTTCAAATTCAAGGATATATAACCAAAGTTTAGAACTAGAAACATGAATACTTGATCCAGTAATTCAACTATTAGCCTAATTATTCACATTTGTTGTATCTAAGGTTTTAGATGAGAAGTCTCCACTTCAGTATTTTACTTTTCATCCTGTAGGTGTTCCAGACCTGAATGAGCCAGGTCAAAATGCTGTTAGTAGACAATTCCGGCCAATGGGTACCAGGCGTTAACACCAAGCTAGACTGCAAGATTGAAAAATGTGCTGCTGAAGGTGGTTCTTTCTGCCCATCTCTAGTGTTTGACAAAACCAAGATCTTTAATAATTTCATTTCCCCTTTTTCCAGTTGCATTTACTGTCACCTTCTCACCTGTACTTCTGTGCTGATATCTTAAAGAATGTGCCCTCACAGCCTGGCTGGTGTGACTCAGTGGATTGAGTGCAGGCCTGTGAACCACAGCATCATTGGTTTGATTCCCAGTCGGGGCGCATGCCTGGGTTGCAGGCTGGGTCCCCGGTGGAGGGTGTGTGGGAGGCAACCACACACTGATGTTTCTCTCCTTCCCTTTCTCCTTCCTCTCCCCTTTCTCTAATAAATAAATAAAATATTTAAAAAAAAAAAAGAATGTGCCCTCATAGCACGCACTAAATAGCGGGGGAGCTGTGTGTCCCCAGCTGAGCCCCTGTAGTCTCTTGAACTAGGAATGAGCCTTTGACCCAAACCAGATATATCTGATTTTCAAGATTTGGCATTGATACTCAGGAATGCTACTTATGTTCTATGATACGTTTGTCTTGAGAAAAACTCTAAGACTGATGGGATGTTTTTCTGCAAAGGGAAGCAAGGGAAAGCAATCTAGTTAGGGAAAAATTAAAGCAATAAAGACCAGAAAATA
>PVKM010016259.1:0-27008 GCA_004027735.1 Carollia perspicillata
TCCCTCCCTCCCCCCCCCATCAATGACGGCTGTATGGGTGGACCAAATGGTTCATGCAGGATCACAACTACATGATAATCAGTGGGCGTGCTCTCACTGAATGCTCCACTCCACCAGCACTGAGTACAAAGCTAAACACTAAATACACAGCTACACTTAGCACAAACATGCATATGTATATACTGTAAAAAGGTGGAAAGTAAAGTTTAACAATATTAGCCTGTCAAATGGAAACAAAATTTTTATCTGTGAATTTGTCTACAGTACAGCATAAACTATGACCTACATCATACACAGATGCAGGATGAGTGTTTTTGTAAATGTAGGAAAAACTCCACCAATAGATTTAAAGGGTTTTACGCTGACCATTTAACACAGGTGTCTAGATTTTTCAGTGTCAGGTTTCACCAGTTCAGGCTGTGCAGTCAGGTACGCCTAGCCTTACACCCAGGCTCTGGGCCCCGCCATTCACCTGTTGCTGATTTAGGAGAGTTATCGAAACTCTCTGTTACTGTTTTTTTATCATAAAATGGAGATAATGCCATCTACTTGACAGACTCATCATGAGAATTAAATGTAGTCATTTATTTAAACAGCTAAGCATGATACCTGGTGCATAAAATGGTATTATTATTATAATTCAGGTCGTCAGTTAACACAGGGCCTCTCTTCTCAAAGTACTTAAAGCATATCACCAGCCGTGTGTGTGGGTGTGCGAGGGTGTGGGTGTCTCTGCGTGTCTGTGTAAAACACTATTATGCCCCAAATCATGTGCCCTTCTCTGCGTGGAATACTAAACCGAAATATATACCACTAAGTGTTTAGGTGGATGGTAAAGTGCATAACTATTTTTACCAGAACTTGGAAAAATAGTAGTTTGAAATATGGGTCTATACATTTCCTTCTTGTCCTTCACAAGTGTCAAACCATAGAGAGTTCGTGGTTTGTGCCCCAAAATGGTATCCCTAAGTATTTACTTTTTCTTTGTGGAGCATTAATTTGAGTATGAATAACAAATTAAATTAGGGTTTGGAACATATAGAAAAAATTAATACAGCCTTACTTGGATTGACATTTGTACAAAATTAAAATTTCAAGGAATCATAAAGAATGAAAAAATTTATTTTAAACCTCAAAATGTGAAACACTGACTGAGTTTTAAGAGATATTTATCTTTTAAATACAATTTAAAAATCTAGAGTGCTTCTTAACAAGGACAAACTTTTTGAAATATCAGGTTCCTTATAGTTTAGATAATGTTTAGAGATTTTTCTAATAAAGGCATTGGGCATTTTAAGGTGAATAAAGCAAATACTGAATGTTGTTTTGCCTAATTAAAAAAAATTAACCCTTTGGGAAAAAATGACACAACAGTAAAGCATAGAAAGATACATGCAGTATCTGAAAATCATGGTTTTTGAAAATAATTTTCTTTATTAAGTTATTCTTAACATTATTTGAGGTTTTGTGAGTTAGTGCTTTGAATTTCATAAATGAATTAACCAAGTTCACACAGATTACAACATTCATTAAAACCAAACATGAAAGGGCAAAGTACTCCACACTGCCAAGTACAGCTCTAGATTTGTTGAAATTAAATAAATTCCCATGTAAGAATGTTGGATGTACTTGGAAATTAACTTTGAAATTTTTCAAATATCTTTCCTAATAATTTTATCTAAACTGATTTATTTTAAAACAGTAAGAGCTATAACTTGAGACTAGCTTAAAAAGATAACAACCTGGCATCTTATTGTCCTCTGTGTTAAAAAGATAGCATTTTAAATCTGTACTTAGCTATAACAGACATATTTTCCTTGGTGAAAAAAAAAATACTTTGCAGGATTATTTAAAAGAAAGAATTGAGGCTTTAAATAATAAAACAATTATTTGTGAAATATAGTTTTACGTAAGAAGAAAAATTATTTGCCTCTCCATTATGTTATTCACCATACGTTGAGGCTTTCATTCTCTCCAGTTAGTGCAATTTATTTTTCTACACGTCTCAGTAGCAAACAATGTTATTTAGACTCTAACCTGGCACGCTACAACCTCTGGCCCGCCCTTGAGCCCCTCCATTGCAAAGGTCTCCAGGTGCAGTTTGGGTAGCTGCAGGGTGAAGTCATTCCTACTTGCCGCAGTCCGTGACAGCGAGATCTGATCTCTGACCTAAAGGGAAAAAAACAGCATCAATGGTAATTCCCCTTCAGACACATTAACTGGGATGAACTGGGTCCCCTTGAGCCCACTGAGTGGACTTGCATTGATCGCTGGACCTGAAATCCATGAATAAATTTAGGACTAATTGATTTTTCGTTGCAAATAAATCTCTAATTCAGAGTGCTGGGGGAGAATGTTAAGAAGAAAAAGCATCCTCCTGCTTGAAATGAGGGAGGGAAGAAGAGTCACTGGAGCTCTTCTGATCAAGAGGTTTTGAATTATTTTTCACTGTTCCATCCAGAAGAGAAAAAGGAAAGATGAAAAAAATCCACAAAATCAAAAACAAACAGTAATCTCCTAATTATTATCCCTTTCTTAATAACATGTTCAACTTAACTGGTATTAACTGCTATATCTTGGACAAGATAATTATTAGGTACTAGTCTTTTGGAAAAAAAAAACTTCAATAATATATACCCTGGAATAAAAACAAATATACTCAACCAACAAGGATACTTAAAAATATACTAGGAAAAGGTTTGTTTGCCCTTTTGAACTTGAGTCTTATTGATTAAGCACATATAACCCAACTCAGTCATGCAACTTCTAAATACAGTAATGGATAAAATCAGTAGAATCTGTACTGTATTTTAAGTATTCAGAAAGGTAACAATACAAACATCTCACAGATACAGGAGAAACACCAATTCTCTGGCCAGTATAGGAATCACATGCAGTTGATATTACACTGCCACCTTCTGGACAAATAACAAAATACTCCCTACATAAAACAAACACTAGACAGGAAAAAATGTTCAGAAACATATTATTTTCATTTTTAATCCAAACTTAGTAAAAGCCTTAAGAATTCCAAAGTTTAATTTGCTTTTAAGATCAGTGAGCTTTCATTTTTAAACACATGGATTAATGATAGGAACGTTCACATGTAAGCATATTTTCTAACTTTCCTTATGCCTGAGTTGGTTTTAAAAATGTATCTCTTTGCTACCATATATCTGATACACATTATACAGCTAGCTCAGAGTCAGGACAAACAGAATGTTTACGGCCTTGATAGCAAATGTAAAAATGAGGAGAACTATAAAATGACATCAGTCGTTCAAACAAATGTATTTAATCTCTGTACCTGGGCAACTTCAAATGTAACTTGGCAATAATACGGGGTGGGGAAAAGCAAGTTTACAGCTGTGAGCACATAAAACACAGTTTATTCTTATGTTATAATTTATTAATTATTAATCATTGTATTGTTTTCCAGACAAACAACTGTAAACCTAGTTTTGCCCTACTCTGTATATGACAGAAAACCTGTCCATTTTTCTGTTCTACATGAGCAGCTTGCAAAAACTGTTTGAGTCATTTCTAATTTTATAAATGAACTATCATACTATTAGGGTTTCCTTAAACCAGCAAATACACACAAATATATGATGACATCTTTAATTGTTCACGCTAATTTATAGGCACAAAAAGCCTTATACTCCCAAGTGGGTGTGAAGAATTTCTGTCAGTAAGCGGATGTCGAAGTGTGTGCTGTAAAGCGTGCACCAGAACATGATTTTCATAGGAACGTGGGCGCTGCGTGCACGCTGGAGTCCCCATTCAGAATGCACATTTATCTGCAGCAAACACTCTCCAGTCAGAACGAGAATGCTATTACACTTACTTAACATAACAGAAAAAATCATATCTTACAAATATATTTGCTTCAGTTCTATATTTTGTATGTATGGATGCATTCTCATGTTTTGGGTTTTTTTGTCACCAATGTGCACTCAGATAAAAGAAAACATTAATGTGGATTAAGGTACTGAGAATTTATCAACATCAGACCACTGGTGTTTTGCTTTCTACCCTTCTGAACCATAGTCAATAGATCTAAATATTTTACTGCACCCTGGCCAATTCATTGTTTGATGTTTAAAAACTCACCCAGAATCAAAGAAAATTTATTAAATTTGAGCCCCCAAATGAGATACTATTAGCTTTGAAAGTCAAGTTTAACTGCGATATTGATGATTCTCTTTTTTCTGTGACAAAATCCACTAGGGAAATGCTGGATGTCAAAGTACAAAAGCAGATTGCTAACAGGGGCAAAGGGGGGTGGGGAGCCCCCAGCGATGTAGGTGTGTGATCCACGACATGGCCCAGCACCGGGGCCCTTTCACCTGGTTACCACCGGGCACCACCCTTCTTCTGTGAGGCCAGACACACGGGACAACAAGCCCACTGTATTCTCTAAAGAAACTTTCTAAGCAAAAAGAAGGTGGGGCCTTTGGCCCTTAAAACTGTGATTTGTTGTTGAAGTTACATTTTCACTAAACATTATTTACTTCTTTTTAAAGAAATAACTCAAAATGCAGCTGTTTCACTAAATCTAATGATGAGCATGATGATTATCCAGCATGATGAGCTGGATAATATGCATGTATTAATACTTCCATTTAATTATAAACTATCTGTTAATTGTCAACAGTGCCATCCAGAGACAGTGACCATGATGATATTTCTACTCTAATTTCAGAAATTTTCCACTTTTAAATTAGAGCAAAACTTTGAGAGCAGGCATCTAAGCTGTTCTGCAAATATTTCTAGATAAAGGGTGTTTTTTAAGTCTTGAAAAAGGATTGGCTAGGAATTCTTTTATTTCAACGGGTAAAGGAAGTGAAAGCACTGTGTTGAGCGAACAGAACGCAGACACTAGGGCAAGTGGAAAAGTAACTGCAGCGAAGGGAGGAGAAGGTGACGAGAGAAAAACCGAGAGTGGACAGGAGTGACTGCTCAGAAAGAATGCAGGAGGCCAGCCGGATTTCCAGGGTGAACAAGGATGAACAGAGAAGACATTCAACCCAGAGCATTAGCCAAAGAGCTCTTCCCTTAATGCATTAAATTTGTCCATTGGAAAAAAAAAAAAAAAACAGAACAGGCAGGCTGAGAACAAAGTAACTAAAATCAGAAAAGAAGTAAGTGGGATTGCTTTAGGAAATACTACCCATTGGGTACAAAATGATTCCTTTCAAAAATGAGAATCTGAAGTAAGTTCCTTTACTGTCAAAAGTTCTGAAGTAACAATATTAGAATAGTAAAATTATTTGTCCCTAAAATGAAAAGTAGGTTCACCTTTTAAAACACAATTTTTAATGTGAATTAAAACAACCACTGTCACCTGTCCATGATTACATCATAATTTCAGATTGATTTTACATATTAATTTCAAAAGACAGTCATTGATTCTGTTTACAGCACATCAGCATTCATCCTATAATTAAGATTCTACACCCTTTTCACTCTGATTTTATAGTTGTGAGCAATAAAAAATATATACAAGGTCTGTCCGGAAGGTATCCAGCCATGTACTATGAAAAATAGAGACATTTACTGAAGATACAAGATAGAAGAAACACTGTACCTAAGACAATGACACCTCAGTCCCCTTCAAAGTACCCTTGGGACCTCACACAGTTCTCCCAATCGCCATCAGCTACCCCATCATATCTTCCCGAATTTCATCGAAAGTCTGAAATATCTTCCCTCTCAAAGGTGATTTTAGTTTTGGGAAAAGCCAGAAGTCACAGGCGCCAAATCTGGGCTGTAGTGGGGCTGAGTCACCTGGGTGATTGGATGTTTTGCCAAAAAACTGTACACAAGACGTGATGCATGAGCAGGTGCGTTGTCACGATGAAGCTGCCAGTCAGCAGTTGCCCACAGCTGCGTCTGTTTTTCATAGTACTGGATCTCTCTATCAACGAATAACACTGAGGTAGTACTCCTTATTAATTGTTTGGCCTTCAGGGGCATACTTGTGATGGACAACACTTTCCCAATCAAAAAACAGTTAACATGGTCTCTTGATCTTGCCGCAACTTTGCCACGCCCTCTTCTTGATCATCTCTGAAGCACTACGCCACACTTTTATTTGCGATGTACTCATTGCATCATCCCTGAAAGCTTTCTCAATTATCCAAATAGTTTCTGTGGAGGAATGTTCAAGCTTAACACAAAATTTGATGCAGATTCATTGCTCTATTCATTTAGTCATTATATTTCCAAGATTTTATTCATTTATTTTTAGAAAGAAGGGAATGGAGGGAGAAAGAGAAGGAGAGAAACATCAATGTGTGGTTGCCTCTCGAGTGCTCCCAATGGGGGACCTGGCCCACAACCCAGGCATGTGCCCTGACTGGAAATTGAACCAGCGACCTTTTGGTTTCCAGGCCAGCACTCAATCCACTGAGCCACACCGGCCAGGGCCATTCAATTATTTTAAATGTGATGGCCACACAGTACACATACTCACTCAACATCACCTACCACCCCCACTGACTAGTACAATGAAGTCATCATTGTTCATACATGTGTATTCCACTCCACTCCCCTTGGCTGCCAGGTTCCATCGATATCACACAAAACTGTTCTCATTATAGTAACAATGGCTGGAGTTTTTCTGGACAGACTTCATATACAATGCTTTTTACTTCAAAATAGCTGACTTCATTTCTAACATAATGAGTTTTTCATAGCATTTTATAATATAAATCCCAATTGTCGAATTGTACATATTTTATAGCACTTTATAAAGGTTTAGTTTTACATTTTGACAAAGAATAAAAAAACATACCTACATTACTCCATTCCAAAAATTAGTTTTAGAAAAAGTAGTTCACTTTTTCCCTTTCTTACCACATACTTTCAGAAAGCAGATATTTCTAATAGATATGCTTCAAGAGATGTACAGAGAAAAATAAATGAAACTTTCTAAAAAAGTCAAAAATTGTTACAAAATGTATGTTTATCTCAGTATAACAATCCATCTAATTTTAGAATTCAGTAATTCATAAGCTCCATGCAGCACTATTTCTATGGCTCTGGTTAACCTTTACTCACAAGACACTCATCTGCACTCTAACCCTAACACTAAAAAGCTGTTTCTGCTAGATACATCAATGATGAAATTCAATTAATCATTTTTAGAAAAGCTACTCAACTCCCCGTATTTGAAGCTGCAACTTTTATCATGCACAACTATACATTTCTCTGGACCCAGTGTTCTAATTTTTTTTAATTCATGAAATGTAGTAGTAGCTATGTTTTTACCAACAGGATGCCACGGAAGAAGCAGTAAGTTGTAGAGATCAAAATTAGATACACTTAAGAACACAAGTAAGGAAATGTATGTATGTAATGCCTGGGAAAAGTAACTGATACCAGGACTTTACATCATACACTTAATCTGTCTAACATTATATTTTCTCCAATCCATTATTGCCACCAATGCTTCGAAACAAATGTTTGTATTAGAGATGCTCCCTTCAAATGCAGACCTCCATGATGCTGCCTCCTTCCTGCAGCCTCCATCCTCATCACTGAGTTCATGTTTGACTCTGCTTACACCCCTGCCTGCCTTTGTCCCATCCAACCTCTGTACTTCCTTCCACATTCACTGATACCTGTTAGTTTCCCTTTCCTCTTTACTCCAATTTTTTATCGTATACACTAGTGCAGCTGACACCCTATTTTTCAACTTATGCACCAAGAGCAGTGTATAGTTGACACACTACAACCTGGGAACCCAATCCTGCCCATTGCCTGTTACTGTAAATAAAGTTTTATTGGAACACAGCCATGCCAGGTCACATGGTATTGTCTTTAGCTGCTTTCCTGCTACAACGACAGAGTTGGGTAGCCAAGGTGGAGGCCACGTGACCTAAAAAGCCTAAAATATTTACAGTCTGGCCCTTCACAGAAAACACTGTCCATCTCTGCCTTAGAGGTACAGAAGGAAAGACAATATTTTTTCACCATCTAAAAAGTTTCTTAAAACTAGCACATCTTACCAGAGAATGTGGGAATAATTTCTAGTAAGTCAACCTTGTGTCACTAACACAGAGTATCATCTGAGACATTTTCTGGCTCCTTTTTTCTAGTGTTTCATGAAATAAGTGTCGTATATCCTGATGCATTTTGAAGTTTACATAGTCTGGTATACACTGACAGGGTCTAACTGTCCTGGCACAACTACGATCACCCGTTTTACATCCAATCAACAGAAAACTTTGTTAAAGAAGAAGAACAGGCATACTGGAGAGCCTTTGTAAATAGAAAGAAAAGAGAATCGGCCAGAGTTAAATACACTCTGTAATAACAATAGTAGCAAGAAAAATGTTATATATACAGACCATTTTAACTAAGTGATCAAATATGAATGTCATTCCAAACTCACAAATTCTACAAGGCAGTAGAAAGAAGGAATCACAAAAAAGATACTTAGTTCCAGGATGCTGGTATGTGCCTAGTGATAGAAGCAGGTATGAAAGCATGGTGTGACAATGGAAATGACATTAAAAATTGGATACTTACAGCTAAATGAGTATTTCCCTGTTTCTTTTTCCTTTTCCTTAACTACTGAATTAATAAAATGGATAGAGTATAGTGCTATTCCTGTTACCAACAGTACCATCAGTGCTTCCAAAAAGACTTCATGCTTTCCAAAGTAGTCTCTACACTTGCTCACTCAGTGCTGCCGTCCACCTGCGGAACCACTACTGCCATCCCTAATATCAGGGTCCTGAGTCCAGTGCTCTTGACAAGAAATAATAATGCCTCTTAATATCGTAATGAAGAGTTCAGAGTTGAGGAAGCTATTTTAGATTTTGGTACTTCTTTCATTTCCCTATCTAAAAACACCACTATTTCTTCTCTTCTCTTTATCCCCTGTCTGGCAGTCTTAGCGAAAGTGTGTACGTTTCAGAAAAGTAGTTTTGTGATAAGCAACAGAAACTATTATTTAAGCACCCTTACTTTCCTTAGTAGTTTCACCAGACCTGGGGGCATGTTCATTCCTTCACGCTCTCTCTCTCCCTGCCCCACTGCCCACCAACACACATACAAGTATGACACTGAGACCGGTTACCTGTGCAGCAATCATCCTCATACACGGTCGTGGCCTCGCATGGAAGATCCCCTAACTCTGATGTCCCGAAACATACACAGCAGCGCCTGCCGTGCCACACGCTGCGGCACTCTGTTGGCAGAAGCAGGCACCCCATGGGTCTGCAGCAGGCGCAGACCCTCGGTTTGAAAAGAAGTGAGGAACTCGCCTTCTTTTACTGGGAGGCTACTTAACTTCACCTACAACTCTGGGCCAGAGCCAGAACTCTCCAATGACTGCCAGCTGCCGCCACCGGGAAACTGGGCAAAATCCACCACCACAACCACCTCCCACATTATAGCTACATCCCAATCGTGGAACTGAAAAACTGATCTCTTGAATTAAATTATGAAGCTGGCTACATCCTAATTAAGGATCTGAGAAACTGAACCCTCAAATTGAATTATCAAACTGGAAAACAGAGTGATTTAATCACAGACATCTTATAAAGGCACTAGTCAGCCTGAAAAATCTGTAAGGCAAGTGACAGACCACAGAATGCACCCCACAAATAGAGTACTGTGACCTTGAGCTATTTAAATATACAAAACCCATACTTGAAAATAAAGAAATGTACTTATAAATTAAGTTCTTACAGTCCTCCACACAGAGGTATTTTCTTTTCCAGGGTAAATTACTCCAAAGGAGAAAGACAGATGAACAATAAAATTAGTTATTAAGATGTGTTTAAACTAACAACTGTTAGGGGTACATACATGACATTCTGCAGTGTCTTATCTTTAGTGTGTCAAGGTTTTTAAATCCCTCTTGAGCTGGAGTACCATTTTTAGCTTGGCTAGGTCAGAATGACACTGAACAATATGAATGATGACACACAAGACAGCTATATGGACAGAGTTGTCATCAGCAAGCCAGCTGTGCTAACACCTGCATGCCCTGCACAGCTGATCTTCGGAACCAGGATCCCAACACGAAGAATGAAAAGGCGGTCGAAGATCATGAGGAGCACTGAGAGAGTCATTAATGACTCACTAAAAATTGCATTTTAGAGGCAGGAGATCATGTTTCAACTTTTAAAACACTGTCAGTTTCATA
Organism: Carollia perspicillata; assembly: GCA_004027735.1. Classification (NCBI taxonomy): domain Eukaryota; kingdom Metazoa; phylum Chordata; class Mammalia; order Chiroptera; family Phyllostomidae; genus Carollia; species Carollia perspicillata. The sequence goes on from PVKM010016259.1 coordinate 10,166, forward strand.
CATTAAAAATTATTCTATGGTCTTCGTATTCCTTATAAATGCAGTAAAAAACAAAAGTCAAAGATAATTATGTATTATCAAATAGTCTTGTTAGCTATTCTTAAGATTATAAAATCACATTTGAAGATTCAGCTGTGCAGTGACTTCATCTGTCAGATCCTGTCTGACTCTATTCCACGATCCACTCTAACAATAGGAGCAAGTTATCATTCTAATTTTCATAGGCATCAAACTAGCTATTACCTGTAAATTCATTGTCAGTGTATCTCACTTTCCGAGTGACTTTCCTACAATTAAATGTGGGCCATCTCTTCGCTCTCTTAATTAGTCAGGATACATAAACATGCTATTTTTAGCAATCAAATACAGAGGCCAAGTTATAGTAACAGCAAGACTTACACTGGAATCTAGAGATGGCTGCCGTTATGTTTAGAGACTGGGTGATGGTAAAAGCTTGGCTCATTCAACACACATTCATTGAGTGCCTACTGGGTACCAGGCACCGTGATAGATGCTGTGAATATAAAAATTAAGGAGACAGAATTTCATCCCTCAAGGACTTCAAACTCTAGTGGCATCATTAATCTCTCAAAATGCATTTCCCAGCTTCCCATTTATCTATAATGTCTTGTTTCTCCTGTCAATTGCGATATTGCCTCTTTCTTTGCCAGAAAGTATTATGTTAATCAATCTCAAACCTTTGTCTTTAGCCCTGACTTTCCCCCCCGAGGTTCAGACTCACATATCCTGCTGTTCACATTACCTTAAACTCCAGTAGTTCCAAAACAAAACCCATCATTGTCTCCCTTCTCCCTACTGAAAAGCAAACTAACTTGCTCCTCTTGTACTCCTGAAGTCAGTTAATCACACTGCCCATCCTGGGAATCATCCTCCCCTGCCCTTCTCATCCCCACTTGCCACTTTATTAAATAAGTTTCATGTCCTTTCCTCAAAACCACCTACCATCATTATCCTGGTTCAAAACTCCTCTAGCCTACAGAGTCGTGGCCCTTAAAATCCCTTCCTTACACTGCATCCAGACCCCAAATTCAGTAAGGAAAACTGACCGCATCACTGCCTGGCTTAAACCCTAGTTTACTTCCCATTGCCCCAGGATAAAGATCCAAAGTTCTTGGAATGGCAACAAACAAAATAATGCCTCCATGACTTGGCTTCCACCTGCCTCATTCGGTCTTATCTCTCACACTCTTCTTACATTTAACGGTGAATTGAAGATATCTGGCCATACATGCTCGCACGCACTTGCACAAGGTACTCCCTTTGCTAGGATGCCTTTCCCATCGTTCTTCCCTCTTCAGAGCCCCATTCAGGCATTTTCTCCCAAGAAAACTCCTAGCCCATTCCTGGGCTCTCCAGCATGTCTCACAGATGAACAACTCCATCTAAATAGATATGGCGCTCCATCTTATGGATGCAGACCTACTGTGCGTGTACTGGAATGACCTAGGTCTCCATTTCAAGGGGATGGACTGGGAGACACATCCATACAGTATATTATACATTCCCAGAGCGGGGTGCAGTTCCTGGCACATACTACACACTCAAAGGCATTTGTAGGCTGAACTACTTATAGTAAATACTGTGTTTTATGGAAAATTACAAGTTTTAAGTAACTTTACTGCAGAAGCAAATCCCAAACAGCTTCAGCAAAAACTCCTGTGACTCCCTGGTTATTATTCCAGTGTCATTTCAGCCTGATAACTTTAGAAGATTTATAGATGCAAGGTTTTCTAGATGGCCTTTTGAGGATTCTGAATCATGACTTCCTGTTTTATCTTTTAAATAACTTACTGAAAAGGCATTTAACACCTCTCAGTATAAGTTCAGTGGTAACTTCAAAGTTCATAGTATACTGTGATCACACACAGAAAACAACTCCAAAGCTGTGCTACTCAACAAATATCTAAAAGCCTCAAGGGTCCAGTCATTCTGCTAATTCAACAATAACAAAGAATTACAACAACCAAAAATGTTCAGATTCTTCTCTATATTCAAATTTTATCCAAATCTATTTACTTTCACCCCCAGCTACATAGTAAATAAGTCATCTCTCTGCTAAGAACTTCAATAGTACCCAATAAATGCTTAGTTAATATAATTTTCTCATAGCTAAGACAAAGTAATCCAGACATTAATCTATCCATCCAGTCATTCATTACCCTATCCTGAAAATTATTTCAACATGATTATACTTTCACTTTTTTACACACAAAATAATACTTAAGTATGTTTGAACAGGCTCCTAATTTCTAAAAATTTAATTCCTGATAAGTCTATATTTTCAGTAATATTAAAAGCCTACTGGTAAAGTTATTAGAAACATAAAAGGATATAACATTAGTGAGTAATGTTAACAAAAATGTGGAGGAAAGTATTCTAAAAGCAGCAAATAAACTGGCAAAATTAGTTAGAACCAACTTTTTCAGAACTCTGGCAACTAAATTTTACAGCAAGCAGCCAAAGCTTAATTAAGGAAAAAAAACATCTGAATCATGACATTTAAGGAAATTTCTGTCAAAGCACTAGCTGACCACTAACAAATTAACAGAACAGAAATTTCAGTGGCCACAAATGACGAAGAATACAGGCTTTACAAAACTACTTCAGAAAATTCACCACACCAACAACCACTACCAGAGAATGCAGCAAGAGCAAACACCAGAGATGATGGAGAATCTGATTTCCAGAGTCGCTGCATTGTAACATTCAAAATATGCATCCCCCCGCCCTGGGTGGTGTGGCTCAGTGGATTGAGTGCCAGCCTGTGAACCTAAAGCTCACCAGTCAGGGCACTTTCCTGGGTCACAAGCCAGGTCCCCAGTTGAGGGCATGAGAGAGGCAACTGATCAATGTTTCTCTCACACATCAATGTTTCTCTTCCTCTCTTTCTCCCTCCCTTCCCCTCTCTCTAAAAGTAAATAAATAAAATCTTTTTAAAAATATCCATACTCCAATAAAAAATTATGAAGTATGCAAAGAAATAAAGTACCACCCATGTACAAGAAAAATGGAAATTAGTAAGAACTGTCCCTGAGGAAGCCTACACATGGAATTTACCACTAAATGACCTTAAATGAATTATTTTAAATATTTTTAAAAGTTAAAGAAAACCGTGCACAAAGAACCAAAGAGGAAACCATGAGAATGATGTTTCCCAAAGGAAAATATAAGTAAAGAGACACAAAGTATCAAAAGAAAACAAACAGAAATATTGGAGTTGATACCTCTAAGTGTTGAAAGTGAAAAAAGCTGTCAATCAAAAATTCTATAGCCAACAAAAATATGCTTCAAAAATGAAGGAGAAATTAAGTCACTCCAAGAGCTAAGGGTGCTCTTCACTACTAGACCTGCCTTCTTAGGAGAAACCCTTTAGCCTGAAATTAAGGACACTACCAGTTAGTCAAAACCACAGAAGAAACAAAGAATACTACAATAAAAAAATAAAGGTAACTGCATAGGTAAATATAAAAGTCAGTATTAATGTATTTTTTGGTATGTAACTCCTCTTTTTACCCTATATGATTTAAAAGAATATTATATAAAACATTAATTATAAACTATGTTGATGGGCACTCAATGTATAAAGATGCAATCTGTGATAACAGCAACATAAATGGGGGTAGAACTATACAGGAGCAAAGTTTCTGTATACTATTGAAACCAAACTGGCATTATTTCAAGTTAATTGTTGTGAATTATTATGTTAATTGTAATCCCAAAGCAACCACTAAGAAAATAACAGTATGTAGTAAAACAAAGGAAAATGGCGCCAAATATTGTACTAGAAAAGTACTATCTAGCACACAACAAAGGGAGAAGACTAATACAGATGTTATGAAACAATATAGATGTAGTATATAGAGAAAAAAGGACAAAAGATCCTTTCTTATCACTAATTACATTAAATGCAAATTGATTAAACTCTCCAATTAAAAGTTGGAGCTTGGCAAAACACATGTAAAAACATGACTTAACCACATGTTCTCTATAAGAGACTTATCTGAGACACAGATAGTTTGAAAGTAAAAGGAGAGAAAAAGATATTCCATACAAACAATAACAAAAGACAGCTGAAGTGGCTACAGTAATATCATACAAAATAGACTTTAAGACAAAAGTTTTTGAAGAGACAAAAATATATATATAATAATAAAAGGGTCACTCCTCCAAGAAGATACAACGATTTCTAAATACACATGCACGCAACAAAAGAACCCTAAAATACATGAAGCAAAACTGAAAAAACTGAATGGAGAAATAGTTGAACAACAATAGTTGGAGACTTGAAAATAGCACTTGAGCCCTGGCTGGTGTAGCTCAGCGTATTGAGCGCAGGCCTGCGAACCAAACAACCGCAGTTTGATTCCCAGTCAGGGCACATGCCTGGGTTGCAGGCCAGGTCCCAGCAGGGGATGTATGAGAGGCAACCATACATTGGTATTTCTCTCCCTCTCTCCTTCCCTTCCCCTCTAAAGACAAATAAATAAAATCTTAAAAAAAAAAGAAAATAGCACTTCATTAATGGACAAAACAACTACATAAAAGATATCCAAGAAACTTGAAGAATACTGTAAATCCACCAGATATAATAGACATATATAGAATACTCCACCCACAACAGCAAAATACTTGTGTGTTTTAAATGCTCTGTAACATTCACCAAGACAGACCATATTCTGGACCACACAAAAAACTTTAATAAATTTAAAAGAACTGAAGTCAAACAAAATATCTATTCAAAACATACAGAATTACATCAGAACTCAACAGTTAAAAAGTCATGTGGAAAGTGCCCAAATATTCTGGAAATTAAACAACACAATGAATAGGTTAAAGAAAAAATCACAGGGAAGTTAGAAAATACTTCAAGATAGAGAAAAACAAAAACACCACATAGCAAAACATACGGAGCGCAATGAAAATAGTGCTCAGGTAGAAATGCATAGCTGTAAATGCCTACATTAAAAAACAAAGCAGAAGCTTTTCACAAAGATGGTGCAGAGAGTGAGGAAGGAAGCCCCTTCCCCTCCCAAAGCCAAAACCAAAACCAAAGCAAAGGCTTTGAAGGCAAAGAAAGCACTGCTGATAGGCATCCACAGCCACAGGAAAAAAGATCTGCCTGTTGCCCACCTTCTGATGAACAAAGACAACGTGGCTCCAAAGGCAGCCCAAATATCCTTGGAAGGGGATCCCCAAGAGAAACGAGTTTGACCACTGTGCCATCATCAAGTCCCCTGACCACAGAGTCGGCCATAAAGAAGACAGAAAACAAGAAAACACTTGTGTACAGGGTGGATGCCAAGGCCAACAAGCACCAGATCAAACAGGCTGTGAGGAAGCTCTGCGACATTAACGTGGCTAAGGTCAGTGCCCTGATCAGGCCTGAAGGAGAGAAGGTGGCACATGTTCAACTGACTCTCAACTGTGATGCTCTGGACGTTGCCTACAAGATGGGGATCCTCTAAACTGAGGCTAGCTGGCTAATGTGAAACACAAACATCTTTCATTTAAAAAAAAAAGATCTCAAACCAATAACCTAACTGTCTTAGAAAAGTAAAACATCTTAGAAAAGTAAAACAAGGAAAGTAAACTAAACCCAAACAAAAAAGGAAATAAAAAAGATTGGAGCACAGAGAAATGAAATAAAGAATAGAAAACCAATACAGCAAATCAGGGAAACCAAATGTGGTTTATGGAAAGGATTAGCAAAATTGACAAACCTCAGCAAGAAAAGATTAATAAATTACTAAAATCAGGACTAAAAGTCATGACATACTACCAACTTTACAGTAATAAAAACAGTTCTAAGGAAGTGAAATATTGTATGTCAACAAATTAGATAACCTAGATGAAATAGACAAATTCCTAGAAAAATGTAAACTACCAAAACTGACTCAAAAAGAAACAGAAATTTTGCAAAGGTCAACTGGCTAAAGAGTTCGGATGTCACCACACCATGTCCACTGTGCTGCGAAAGCCTGTACCCTCCTCCTTCTGTGCTACCCTCAGTTTCTCCAAAACAGCAAATGCTACTGCTAAACAGTCCAAAATGACCCCGAAAATAAACCTGTGAACTTCGCATGTCTCTTCATATCAATAATCTGCACCAACCTGAGAGCTCCCAAGAAACTCTCTAGGCCACTTCCTTGTAATCCATTTATTCTCAACCAAATTCTGTGGAAAAGAGAATTAACCCAATAATCAATCAATTAGCCTTTTCCAAATGTTTACTTCAAGCTTTAAAAGTAATTGATAATTTTAAAACCACTATATAAATAGAAACTTCCAAAGATTTAAATCAAAATAATTACTAAATTTGAAGGAAAAAAGCCATTAAGCAAATCTACACTGGCTATAGCCCAAATCTGCGGACACCTTTCTTTCTTTCCACATGACATGAAAAACAAAAGATAAAATGTAACTGCATGATTACAATTACCCTGCTGCAATCAGTCTTTATTATATTTAAAATACATACTTTGCCATTTTCATAAGTAAAGGATAACATATATTTCATACTGATGATGATTTTTCTCCGATGTCAATATCCACTGCCTAAGACAGCACTATCCAACATTGTCTCCTCTGGCTGGAAGGTGAACAAGCTACTAGACGTCAAAAGCAACGTTAACTATATAAAAAGGTATGACATACATATATGACATGACTGATTTTTTCTATCCAAGGTACAAAAAAAATCTAACCAAAAATATCTCTTTTCTTCCAAAACGAAATTTCAGATTTCTAGCATGCATGTGTTTGACATGACTGTGTCTAAACTACATTGGCTGTCAACACTGTTTTAAATGAGAGGGAGGAAGGCATAGTTTCAAACAAATATTATTTTTAAAAATAGCTCTCTGAGTATTAGGCATTTTTCCAAATGCTTTGATGATATGAAATAATGCTAGTCACTTTCCATATATTTACCAAAGAATGTGAAGGTCCACTGTTTCCAAAATGTTAAAATGTATTAAATATTAGTTTGCTAGTGTTTACTAAATATTTCCTTTAAAGGCTTAGTTTTATGCATTTTAAGTTATATACAAACTATATTATATAGTAAATTTGATTGACAAAATCATATTTAGAAAATATGATTCATTCATAAGTTCCATGTATCTTAAAAGTACCAGGTATCTGTTTCCAACAAATTGTCATTCAGACAATAACAAAAACACAGAAACAACATTTCTCTATTTTTAAATAGTGAAAGAGTGAAAACATCTTTGAATCCGAAGTGCTAACAAAATATACAGCCAATTAATACACAATATTAAGTCTGTATTAATATAATAATATCTTTATTATGCCACTCATCACTACAAATGAAAAGTAAATTTACCATTCGGAAGTAATCAAATTTAAGAATAATGCAACATCATTAAATACATTAAACTTCTACTTTAAAAACACAGTCCTATAAGAACATAAATCACAACTTGAAAAACATGACTGCCTAGTTAAGATATATGAGCACTGCCAAATACAATACATTATGTCTCTGTCTGTGTACACACAGGTAGGGTAGTAGGTTTACGAGTGCTGAGAGGTTAGACAGTGTGGTCAAACATTTCATCATTACGAGACATGTAAGAATCTTAATGACCTCTGGTTCCCTCACCAAAGACCACAAATAATTCAGTACAATTATACCAGTTTGGGGAAACCACTAGGTTCATAGTTTTATCACATACATGAAGTGAATCCTGAAAAACTTGTGCAATATATCTTTGTATAATACAAACTTTCAGTCATGTGAAAGGACCTTTTGTTCACTTATTTTTAAAGAAAGTACAAAGTGAATTAAAGTGCTGTACACTTAGTAAAAATGACTAGGAGAATGATATCATAGCACAAGTTGAACAATAGTTATGAGAAATTACAATACCTTATGAAGCATATTTTCTATTGTCCTCATATGATTAGCAACACATTCTTTGTCCCTAGAAAAAAATAAAATTCGGTGTTAATAAAACCCAAATCTTATTACAACTGTTACACATTGCATATAAGTCACCGTTATTGAAAAATAGTGGTTACTTATCTTTATACTCCTAGAAATGTGAAACCTACCTATATTCACTGGTATATTTCCACATTTAATTCTTACTTTCAACCTTATTGCTTGTCATAGATTAGAGGGGGGAAAATCTCAAGGATATCTTCAAAGTTAAAAAGTAAAAAAGAAAGAAAAACAAAATCATGGTTATATTATTGATTTATAATGTGCTGAAAAGGCTAAACTTTTATTCTTTTGATTTCTAATAAAAAATTTTAACATATTAGCAGTGGGGATATATTATAAATGGCCATACTGTGCAAAATAATATTTTCCTTCTGTACAGTGTTTTTTGCTATCATAACTGTAAAAACACTGTCTATGGCCTTGACTAGAACTATGCAAAGTTACTCATTTCTTCTGTTAGCTTTGTACAGTGAATTTGACCTTCACAATTAAATAAAAATTTTGGATGAAAATGCTAATAAAAATTTAATGTTAAATTATAAACTGAAAACTGTAAGCCTGTATCAGTACTCCAAATTTCACAGTCAAGCCAAATTCCTGAATTAGCAGCAATGCTTTGATACAATATGAATCTGAAGATTTTATAACCTTGCTTTCCTTAATCTCAGAATTTTCAGAGCTCAAAGACACACTAGAAAGCACCTTCTCATTTCACCTGAGGAAATTTAAGACTGAACAATGAAAACAAAATGCTGACATAATAAAACTTGTATTATTTAAAATGACAAGTATATATACCTAATATGGTGATGCAATTGTTATACAGATTTACAAAAAAAAAAAAAAACTGTTGATGGATATTCAAACATGCCCTGTTTTGGCCTGGGATAAACTGATTTTCTCACTATGTATAAGCAATTTCCCAAACCTACTGGCAAAGCTGTGGCTACCCTAAGATTGTAGATTTCCCATTCTACGATTCAGTCTACAGACTACATTCGTATTTCAATATAAGCAATTAACAAGAGAGCTTGTCTCAAATGTTTTTTAAATTAACATATAAATTTTTCTAAGTACAGGAATGTAGAGTTCCAAATTCAGAAAACACTGAGTTTCTTTAATCCATAAATAGATTTTCTTTAAGCCATGCTGTTATACAAAGGACTGTCTTAAAGTACTCCATGTAATTTAATGTGGGGAACAAACAAAAATGCCCAGGAGAACTGTTCAATTTGAACTTCACGGTGTATGTCAACTTGATTACCTGGTAAAAGGAAAACACTCTCATCACATTTACATAGATGCCAACTCTGAAAACTGTTTTTTTTTTTCATTTAACATATTAGAATATATGGCTGTAATATTAAATGACTCTTCTATGATATTTGTCTTTATTGTGCTTAAAAAGATGCTTTAATATACATATTGACTGTATACTAACATTTTAATGGACATATTACTTGGAATATTAGTATCATAATATATGCAAAGAAGAACTTGGAGGGAATTGGGGCAGAAGGGAATAAGAAATGCGTGATAGAACAAACTATGCAAAACTTTTCCACACAGAGTCTTACATTTCATATTAATGAAAACATGGTTTCAAACATGTAACACACATCAGAGCCCAAAATGCACCCTAATTAGAGCTTACATAGACCCTTATACTTTTCTGAAGTTTCTCAATAAAATATACATTTAGAATGTTGAGCTAAAGAGTTTTCTTTTTTGAGGATATATCAGAGACTTTCAAAGAGAGACAGCTGTACTTTTGTTTTCTAACACTGTATTATCCAGAGCTAAAACCCGGAGCATGAAAGTAAGAATTGATCTTTTGTCTGTTTTAAGTGATCTCCCCAAGGTCCGAATGCTCACTTGGCTGCCATGCGGAGGGCACTCTCTGCATCGTGGATGTTCTCCTCCAGTCGACGCTTGTCCTGCTCCAGCTGGGTGAGATGTCTATTGAGCTGACGCAGAGATTGATCTTTTCTTCTCAGCTCCATCTTTGCCTCGGAGAGACTCTGCAAGCAGACAGAAAACAGAGTTACTTGTCAGCCCTGATAATTAACTTCAATTTATGCCATAGGCTATTAAACAAAGAAGGATACAGACTGACTGAGAAGTAGACTTGGGTCATTACACATCAAGGTTTAACAAATTTTCTGCGAAAATTTTACATACTTACTAATTGGAAATGATAGAACCGATAAGATTTTGAAAAATGTTTAGCTACAATACACAACTCTATTTTATTTTTTAAAATACTGCAAGGCAAATATATTTTATTCTTACTAAAAATACCTGCTTATAAAATTCTCCAGTCGTATTTTCTTTTAATGATGAAAAATAAAGTTTTGGGGGAAGCACATGAAATTTAGAGCCTATTTAAAACCAGAACTATGATATGCCCAAAGTGTGTATATGTTGAGAGGGAGGTGGGTTATGGTACCTATGGAGAATAGGAAACCCGTGATTTAAAAATATCACTACTGTCTTTACAAATATATCTGTAACAGTTTCTATAGACATGTCCATGGACAAACTGGACTCCAAAAATAAAATTCACTTCCCTCCTGAAATAACTCTCATGCTCAGGGCAGCAACACAATGTGATCAACACATTTCAGCAGAGAAAGTTATAAATAATACCTGTAGCTGGAATTATTTATATTCCATGTTTTCCAAGTCACAGAAGCATAAAATCTGTTGACTGAAATTGGCTATTTTCTTTAATTTGAAATATACTCTTAGCATAAAAATTTCAGGATGCAAGTATACAACTTTACCTTGACTTTAAGATCCCCTCTAGTCAAGATAAATCAGAAACTCACAATTTATAGGAAAATTTTCTAGACCTCATTTAAAATTCTAAGATGTAAAACAGTATAGGGAGCAGAGTATTGGTAGCACCTGAAATCTGGTCATTCCTTTGCCTACAAAATTGCCAAAGTATGAGCTCAAACAGTTTTTCTCTGAAATCTGTTGGACTGTGAGCTGAATAACTGATTTCATATACATAGTATTTTCTTCTTCTTGCTCAGAGTTTAGCCTCACGTTAGTCCACAACTATCCTTAAAATACCCAGTAAAGAATAACCAAAATGCATCCAACCAGTGTGGATCAGTTGGGTTGGGTGTCGGTCTGCAAAGTGAAAGGTCACCAGTTCAATTCCCAGGCAGGGCACATGCCTGGGTTGCAGTTCAGTCCCTGATCAGGAACATACGAGAGGCTCTCTCACATCGATGTTTCTCTCCCACTCTTTCTCCCTCCCTTCCCCTCTAAAAATAAATAAATAAAATCTTTTTTAAAAGAATAACCAAAATGCAATAATTTCATGTTTGAAATTCTCCTAATAGCATTCGCTGAATGCATTCACAATAGGTCATAAAAAAAAACTCAAGCTGCCTGCATAGAGCTAAAACAATTCATTCTAAATGTTAGTGAATGAAAGCAATCATCAGTCAAATCGGGTATTCGAAAATGCTGAATTTTTAAATTTAGTATTTCACATTTCAAATAGTCAAGCTGCTATCAGACAAATATGTCAAAAATCAAAAATAAGCAAACTGTGATTATGCATTAGATAGATTTTATTTTAAATCTTTAGTGTTAACGGATCTTTAAGAACATCCCACTATGGAAATAGTCTAATTTAAACCAACTTCAAAAATATGATAAGGAATATATTTTAAAAGCTATAGTAAACCTACTTTTGTGCCAATGTTAAGACGTTTAAAGGTATTGAAGTATCATGAGATTTCTTCATTAAAAAAATAAAACCCATATTAGAATCTTATTAAAGCCAGTACCTCTGACATGTTTCAGGTAATAAAAACTGCTATTTTTCAGGTATGAAGATAAAGCTAATGATCCAACACCAGTTAGTTACACACAAAGCTTGAAACCTTTTTCTGACAAAAATTATAGATTTGTGCCAATCCATTCAAATTCTCTTGCTCAGTAACTCTTACAATTGGAGGTGCATGTTTGGGAGGTGTATTCGGCGTATTTTCGCTCCTTTTGTACAGATTGAAGCTCACTGGTCCAATGAGTTAACCCATGACTTTGGAATCATTACAAAACCACACTTGACTTGTCAAAAATCCTATGATATCTTTTCAAAGAAGGTATAACTCATAAAATTAAAATTTCTACTATATTCTAAATCATCTTTATTTTCATTTTTCAGGGGTAATGGTAGGGAGCCACCCATCTCTCCTGAAGCTCACACTATTTCAGAGGCATAGCTGAAGAGACCGTTCTAGGACTGAAATTACAGAAAATGAACAAAAAGTGGTATAAACAAAGTGATATAGATCACATTTCCTTAGTGTGAAAATGAAGAGATAAAATTTCTTTCAAAAAATCAACAGTGGGATTGCTGGGGGGCAGGAGGTATAAGGGGGACTACATGGTAATGGAAAAAACACAATAAAGAATAAATCAAAAAACAAAAAACAAAAACTGTACAAAGAATGGAAAAATCGTTATATTTCTATAACTTATCCATGCACAATAAGAGCCAGACACTATAATGGAAGCAATACAGATCAATGGGTCCACGCAGATGTACGTAACACAGCAAGACAGAAAAAGTGCTTCAACGCTACTATGTCTTTTCCATAATATTCACCTTTTTTTGTTTTTGATGACAAAGTGGTTATCTTTTAAAATCTTAACACTGGATATTCAAGAAATAAAAATATATTTACACGTGTGTATATATGTATCACACAGATGCACCTATATTGGATATATGTCGTATATATATGTAAAATACATATATATCATTTTAAGCTCACTTTCCTGTTCTCCTGTCCAGGTCTAACTGAAACCCATGGTAAACGTTATGGGCGCTAATATTTCCAGCTGAAGGACGGAAACCAAGAGGCTGAGCCTCTCGGCAGCAGGGCAACAATGATAAGCAGCAGGTTGGCCACTAATTTCTCAACCAGGGTAGATTGTGGAAGTGTGATGTTCTGATATCCGAGAAACTGTTCAGGAGAGAATAGGATAAATCAAGTTTAATAACTCTGCTCCTAATTGTTCCCCCAATGCTCAACTCTAATTACTTGGAGAACTCTCCTGACTGTCACCTGATATTAAGTTGTTGGAGGCTGAGCCTGGAACAGCGAGATAATCAATAAACATTTAGTGGGGAGAAGAATGAAGATCCTGTTAAGCAGTGGGAACCTGCAGCACCCAAAGCCCTTCTGCTCATGAGAAAACCTGTGGGACAGCCATAGTGATTGCAAAGCAATAATCCGAAGCACTGTTTTTAGGCCTTGAGGCCTTTAGGCAACAGTACATTTGAGGAAAAGAGGTTACCGCGGTCACCCTAATTACAGCCCACTTTCACATACTTCATATATAAGCGAAGACAAGCCAATTAGGTAGAAAGGAAGATAAGGGAAGTTTTATTTGTATACTAATTAAACCCCTGATGAAATTAAAGGAAAAACATACAGCTCTGTAATTGTGTCTGAGAAAGGTCACTTCGGGTTCAGTTATCAGAACTGCACAGCCTTGAGATACTTCACTTAATCCACACTACAGCTCTCATTTTGTACTCAGGTCTTAATATTTACAAAAAATGCAAAGCCTGATATTGCATTTATCTTTAAACTGCATTGTGAACAATTTTAGCTGTTAGAAAGTTAATGTGAAATATGATAACAAGAGTTTTTCAAAAGACAGAGAAATAGTCCAGCTATATAAAAACCATTGCCACGATATTATTTATCAAAGACTCCGAGTTTTCGCTTTAAATCCAAAGTGTTTTAAAGCAAATTTTTACAACAAAATCCCCAAGTGAATGCATTTCAAAAACTATTCTGCAAGATATTTATTATATTTATTGTATTTCATTTTAGATAATGATGTTATCGCTCACCTTCAGGTAAACCTCTCCTAGTCCAGGGAGAAAAAGCCAAAGTTCTCACTAAGCTCTTCTTATAAGAAGATATTTTTACATCTGGTCGCTTCCCTAAGATGGTCATGAAAAGCAACTGTCAACTAATGAAAGATGGCAGGAAAAGGATGGATACCAAGGAAGTACAGTCACACACTGCTTAGCGACAGGGATATCTTCTGAGAAATGTGGTGTTAGGTAATTTTGCTGTTGTGTGAAGGTCAGTGTGCTCACAATGACCTCAGTGGTAGAGCCTACTACACACCTACATCAAACGGCATAACCTATCACTCCTAGGCTACAAGCTGGAGGGTATGTTACTGTACTACAACTGTAACACAATGGTAAGCATTTAAACACACCTAGATATAGAAGAAGTGCAGTAAAATAGAGGCTTTATTGTAAACAATGGTATACCTGTACAGGGTGCTCAGCATGAATGGAACAAGCAGGACTGGAAGTTGTTGTGGGTCCGTCAGTGAGTGGTGAGGGAATGTGACAGCCTGGGACACTTCTGTACACTGCCCAGGCCTTATAAACACTGTACACTTAAGCTACACTTAATTTATAAAACAACATGAGATTAAAACAAGCACAAAAGAAAATTACTGTGTGATCAAGAGACACGGTAACACTAGCCGTGTGGCTGCTGACAACGTAACACAGTATAATGTTTAACAGCAAATTTTTTATACATATACTCTAAAATAACAATAAAAAGTATAGTATAGTATGTATATTAAGTGCAGAAAGCAGTAACAGTCATTTATTATCACTATCAAGTATTGTGTATTATGCATAGTCATATGTGCTATACTTTTTTTAGAAAAAATTTCATTTATTTATTTTTAGAGAGAGGGGAAGGGAGGGATCAAGAGAGGAAGGGAAACATCGATGTGAGGAAGAAACATCGATCGGTTGCCTTTCGGACCCACCCCACTGGGAACCAAACCTACAACCCAGTCACGTGCCCTCACAGGGAATTGAACTGGCAACTTTTCACTTTGCGGGATGACACCCAACCAACTGAGAGAAGCCTGTCAGGGCTGTGCTATACTTTCCATGACCCGCAGCTCAGTTTGTTTACACAAGCATCATCATAAACACATGAGGAATGTGTTGCGCCACAACACATGATGGCCACATCACTTGGTGACAGAAATTTTTCCAGCTCCATTAGGACCTCATGGGACCACCATACGTACGTGCAGCCCACTGCTGACTGCAACGCACTGATGTGCCTGTGGTGAAGCACAGGGACAGCTTCGTGACAATGCACAGCAGAAGTGAGCGTTTAAAAACCCACACACTTTTAAATGTCTTTTTTCTTATCTATAGTTTCTTAAGTTTCTATAATAATGTGTTACTATTGAACAAGAACACATTATTTTAAGTCACATATAATTTCATATCTGTAAAGCTTTAAATGTTTATTAAGGCTAAAAAAATTTTAATAAATTATATATTATAACTTGAAATTCTATTAGTTTAAACCTATGAAAATACTTTGTGCAGTAGAAATTTTTTAAAATCACAGCTTTATTATGATATGATTCACATATCACATAACATACCCATTAAACTGCATAGTTCAGTGAGCTTTAGTACACTCACAGGGTTGTACAACCATCGCCAAGTGGAGATCTTTTTTGAACTGTTTTTTTTTTAGCAAAATCTATCAAAACATGGTCACCAAAATACAGTATGTCTCGTTTCAGCAAACTCTAACTTTAAACTACCCAAGATATATAAATATACAAAAGTTAATAATTTTGTTTTATAATAGCTTTAAAAATACAAAATGTACCATGTGAATGCCCTGAATCAGAACATTTGATTGATACATGTAGTACAGTACAAAAGTTAGCTATCTGAAAACTGTGCATAATTCTCCGACTAATATTTCTGACATTAAGGGAATTATCCAACATAGTTCTTTCTCATGGGGGCACAGTACAGCAGTGTCAGCCCACTAGGCCAGCCAGGAAGACCAGCCCCAAGGGATATCACTTGTATAGATTTTCTTTTGTCTAATGGGAAATATCTATGGATCCACACTTCCACAGACTAAAAGCTAATGGCTTATTCAATTTGGTAGAAAAGTTAGTCGAACAAAATGAAAGGCAAGACAACACATGTGTTATAAAGGACTATGCAACACTTCCTAAGTCAAGGAAAAAAACCGTCTATAACATTTTTAATAGCATTGTTTAAAAAACATTTATAACATTTTACTGCTATCTGACTAGATGTTTTGAATTAACATTTCTAGATTGTGATAAATTGGGTAAAATATCTCAGGGCACTAAAATTAATGTTGGAAAAAGGAATAGTACCATCTTCAGCCCTACTATTATAATGTGACAACTAGAAATTATACTAATTAAGAATTGAATAGCTGCTGGGTGGAGCAAACAATGCAAGATGCCACAGAAAGTATAAAGTTAAAATGATAATTGGGTTTATGAGTTATGGATGAAACTAAATAATAACGTACTTTACTTTCCTAATTTGGTGAAGGAAATAGACATATGAGTCCAGGAAGCACAGGGAGTCCCAAACAAGCTGGACCAAAAGAGGGCCACACCAAGACACATCATAATTAAAATGCCAAAGGTTACAGATAAAGAGAGAATCTTAAAAGCAGCAAGAAAAAAACAGAAAGTTACCTACAAAGTAATTCCCATAAGACTATCAGTTTATTTCTCAAAAGAAACTTTGCAGGCAAGAAGGGGCTGGAAAGAAGTATTCAAAGTGATGAAAAGCAAGGACCTACAACCTAGATGACTCTATCCAGCAAAGCTGTCATGTAGAATGGAAGGGCAGATGAAGTGCTTCCCAGACAAGGGAAAGGTAAAGGAGTTCATCATCGCCAAGCCCTTATTATATGAAATGTTAAAGGGACTTATCTAAGAAAAAGAATAAGATTAAAACTATGAATA
>PVKM010016260.1:0-26983 GCA_004027735.1 Carollia perspicillata
TTATAAAACTGCACAGAGAGACCAGAGAGCCAATAATTACCTTTATTATACGGAAATGTGAAGGCCATATGCTTTAAACGAGGTGTTTTGTAGTGAACATTCTGCAGGTTCAAACTGAAGACACCATTTTGAGATACAATATAAAAATAAACAGTACCAAAAGTTGCAAGAGAGAATTCAATTCAACTTCCACATGCCCCAATCAAGCTGAAACTTTCCACAGGAAAACCTGGTTTCAATTCATGCCGAACTGTTCAAATGGAAAGAAAAACTAAGTCAGATAGAAACAACGCATGGGCTGGCTTTTGAGTTTTTAGAGAGCCAGACTAAAGCTCTACTCAACCTCACATTGAGAATTTGTCTCGTGTTAAAATTTATTTCTCCAGTTACCTAAGCGATACCTGAAGTATTGAGTTGGGGAATTTTGTACGGCTAAACAGGTTTGGAGAAGGGACGGAAGTTGTGATTTAATTATTTCTGATCAGGAAGATTAAGTATCAGACCTGAGTCACCTGTATTAGCCCTTTGACGGCCTGTTTCTCTGTAATGCTTAAGAGGCAGGATCCATTACGAGCATAATAAATGCTCGACATTAGCACAACTTGGCTCCTGTTCACTGTCCCTAATCCTGAACTTTGTATCAGTATGCTTCTGTCACCAAATTGACCCTCCCAAATAGGATTTTTCTTAGTAAGCTTCTCTTTACGCTCAACTACTAAACTGAAAAAAGAAATTTAAAGATTTGCCTAGAAAAATGGTTGTGTTGAGACAATACTAATGACTAGGAAGGTGTCTGTGGATTAAATATAGACAAAATGATTCCAGACTGCTTAAATATAGATCGAATCTATTAATTTATGTAGAAGGCCAAAAGTAGGGAAGAAGAAGGCCTGGAGTCCATGCACACTATCTAGATGTAGGACTCGCTGCCCTTCAGCAACTGAAACTCACAACTCAGTCCAGAGTAGTGAGATTTAAAGTTGTCTGGAGAAATCCGGACGGTCAGGTGCTAAAGGGTGGAAATTCTGACACCACCTCTTTCCCTTACAATCATGCTGACTGCATGAAGGGGGTGACTGAGAGAGAGATTTTTTCCACTGAGACTTCTGTCCTAATGATGGAATAGAATAATGCTCAGAAAGAGGATCGAATATATTTCTGTTTCTAGGGCTATGAGAACCAGGTGATCAAATCTGGAAAACTCTCATTGTGTTTAAATAGGGAAGTGAGAAAATCACTAGCAGGACATTACAATCTCAGAGACCATCTGCTCTAAAGATTAGTTTGTTTCCATTGACCCTTATTCAAAGAGGCAGTTATTTCAATAAGCTACATTACCTAGCAGAATCTGAGAGACCAAGACTTTGAAAACACATATTTAAGATAGAAAACAGACTTTAAAAAATGTAATAAATGGTCTTCTCCACATCTCAAATTCACATTCACATTCACATTCTGTGGCTGGAGAATACCAAATCCCACTTAGATAACCTTGCTTGTCCAAAACCACACTAGATGGAAGTAAACTAAGAAATGAGAGAAAATGTTTACTGGGTGTACGTGGGCTCACCCAGTTTATTCACCTCTGGAGTGAAAATGTAGGGAGAAGTAAAGTTTGTTTATAGAGGTCAAGGTCTGTGGAGAAGCCCTGAAGTTGCTCTCCCCAAATCACAAGTCTGATTCAAGAGAAGGAAAGAAAAATAATGAAAAACATCTTATTACACAAAACTCAGCGAGGGTGTCTCTGACAGTCACCAGGCCAGCAGGGGAAAAATGAGAAACCTATCTGTTGGCTTTAGGATTTATTGAAGGCTGCCAACACAGCCCAGATCATCTCTGTGGCACTGTGCTTAGTCCCCTCTATTTCAGGGTCCAGTTCTACTAGGTCCTTGGCTCGATTCATTGCCACATCATACTTTTCATCTGTCAGGGAGGAGAAGACATTTTCTAGCACATCGGAGGAGTGGGCTAGCACCAGGAGTGCTAGGGTTCGCTTGTCCATACGCTGAGGATCATTTACCCACCGCTCTAGAACACTATCTTGAAGTTTTTTCACTAGTCGCTGTTTCTCTGTTGTATTGGTCACTGGATGAGTAGTCATGTCAAATAGGAGGAAATTCTGCTTCTCAGTGGTTAGAATGCCTTTCTCTACCAGGTTCTTTGCAATTCGCTCTCTTACATTTCTCAGCTGGTATTGTAATTTGAAGGGGTTCCACGTCTCGCCTATGGGGAAAAGAAACAGAAAACTTGGAACACTATAAACTAACCAGACCTAACAAGACATCTTACAGAATATTCAACCCTATAACAGCAAAATATACATTCTTAAGTGCACACGGCACATTCTCCAGGAGAAACCCTATGCTAGGCCTTAATAAGTTTAAAACAGGCTTCGTAAATTTAAAAGGACTAAAAATATATAAAATATGCTATCCAACCACAATAGAATTAAATAAAATTTGTTAACAGAAGGAAATTTGGAAAATTCAAAAATATATGGAAATTAAACAACATATTCTGAAAAAAAACAATGGGTCAAAGAAGAAATCACAAGGGAAATTTAAAAAATACTCTGAGTTGAATGAAAATGAAAACAACATACCAAAACTGACAGGATGCAGCTTAAAGCTGTGTCAAGGAAAATTTATGACCCCAAGTGCTATTCAAGAAAAAATGTCAAATCAATAACCTAATCTACCTTAAAAAACTAGAAAGAAGAAAAAAGCACACTAAATCCAAAGCAAGCAGAAGAAAGGAAATTATAAAAATTAGTATGGAAATACAGAAAATAAAAACAATAGAGAAGATCAATAAATCAAAAGTTGGTTCACTGAAAAGATAAATAAAACTGACAAGGTTAGACTGACCCAGGAAAAAAGAGAGAAGACTCAAATTACTAAAATTAGGAATGAAAAAGGAGATATCACTACTGATCTTAAAGAAATAAAAAGGGTAATAAGGGGATACTATACACAATAGTACACCAACAAATTAGATAACCTAGAGAAAATGGGCAAATTATTTATTTACTTATTTATATTAAAAAAATATTTTATTTATCTATCTTTAGAGGGGAAGGGAAGGAGAAAGGGAAAGAAATGTCAATGTATGGTTGCCTCTCATGTGTCCCCTGCTGGGAACTGGCCTGCAACCCAGGCATGTGCCCTGAATGGGAATTGAACCGTGGTTGTTTTGTTCACAGGCCCGTGCTCAATCCACTGAGCTACACCATCCAGGGCTGGGCAAATTCTTTAAAACACACAAATTACCTAAATTGACTAAAGAAGAAAGAGAAAATCTGAATAGATCTGCAATTAAATAGATTGAATAACTAATTTTAAAACTTCTTACAAAGTGTGGCCAAGATGGCTTTACTGGTAATTCTACCAAACATTTAAAGAAGAATCAATACCAATCCCTCACAAACTCTTTCAAAGAAACAGAAGAGGAGGGATCACTTCCTTAATCTACATGGTATTACTCTCATACCAAAACCAAAGACGTCACTTGAAAACTACATGTCAATATCCCTAATGAATATGGGTACAAAATACTCAACAAATACTAGCAAACCAAACCCAGAGAGGACTTATACCAGAAATGCAAGGTTGTTTTAACATCTAAAACATCCAATTATGTAATGTACCATATCAATAGAATGAAAAACAAAAAAGAAACAATCATCTCAATATGCACAAAAAAAGTATTTAACAAGATCCAACATCCTTTTATGATTATAACACTCAACAGACTATGAATAGGTGGGAACTTCCTCAGCCTGAGAGTGGGAGTTTATGAAAAACCCACAGCCAGCATCGTACTTCGTGGTGAAAGACTGCTGTCCTGCTAAGATCAGGAATAAGGCAAGGATGCCCAGTCCCATCACTTCTATTCGGAACTGTACTGGAGAGTCCAACCAGGGAAATTAGGCAAGAATAAGCTATAAAGGTAACCAGATTAGATAGGAAGAAGTTAAACTATTTTTATTTTTAGATAACGTGATCTTGTATATAAAAAAATCTAAGGCATACATTTAAAAACTATTACCCTTAATAAACAAGTTCAGCAAGGTTGAATGATACAAAATTAGTACATAAAAATCAATTGTGTTTCTATACATTAATAATGAAGAACTGGAAAATAAAATTTAAAAATTACATTTACAATAGCATCAAAAATACTTATTAATAAATTTAACAAAAGAGGTCTAAGATATGCACTGAAAATGATAAAATATTGTTGAAAGAAATTACAGAAGATCTAAATAAATGGAAAGACATCCCAGATTCACAGAAATAGAGATCATATGGAGGATTATCAGTGGGGAGGGGGAATGGGGGGAATGGGGGAAAAGGTACAGGGAATAAGAAGCATAAGTGGTAGGTACAAAATAGATGGGGAGGTTAAGAATAGTATGAAAAATGGAGAAGCCAAAGAATTTATATGTATGACTCAGGGCATGAACTAAAGTGAGGGAATGATGGTGGAAGGGAGGGTACAGGGCAGAGGGGACTAAAGGGAAGAAAAAAAATGGGACAACTGTAATAGCATAATCAATAAAATATATTTAAAAAGACAGAAACAAAATTTTTGCAAATCATGTATCTGATAAGGGATTTGTATCTAGAATATATTTAAAAGTACAATTCATTAGCAAAAAAGTAAAACCAATTAAAAATGGGTAAAAGATTTAAATGGACAATTCTCTAAAGGAGGTATACAAATGGCCAATAAGCACATATAAAGATGCTCAAGATAATTAGTCATTATGGAAATACAAATAAAAATCACAGATATTACTATATACTGACTGGGGTGACTAAAATAAAATAAAAAACAGTAACAAGTAACGAGGACAGTGTGTGAAACTCACACACTGGTGGTAGGAATAAATGTAAAATGATGTTACCAACTGTGAAAACAGTTCCTATTCCAGTCCTTCAGAAGTTAAAAATCTAGTATGAGGTGTAGTGGGGAGACAAAAATAGTATTTGAAGGGCCCACTTCAAATATTATCTAAATGATAGCTTTGCTGGATAGAGTAATCTTGGATGTAGGCCCTTGCCTTTCATGACTTCAAATACTTCTTTCCAGCCCCTTCTCGCCTGCAAGGTTTCTTTTGAGAAATCAGCTAATAGCCTTATGGGAACTCCTTTTTAGGTAACTGTCTCCTTTTCTCTTGCTGCTTTTAAGATTCTCTCCTTATCTTTAATCTTGGGTAATGTATGTATGATGTGCCTTGGTGTATGCTTCCTTGGGTCCAACTTCTTTGGGACTCTCTGAGCTTCCTGGACTTCCTAGAAGTCTATTTCCTTTGCCAGATTGGGGAGGTTCTCCTTCATTATTTGTTCCAATAAGTTTTCCATTTTTTGCTCTTCCTCTTCTCCTTCTGGCACCCCTATAATTCTAATGTTGGAATATTTAAGCTTGTCCCAGAGGTTCCTAAGCCTGTCATTTTTTTTGAATTCTTGTTTCTTCATTCTGTTCTAATTGAGAGTTTATTTCTTCCTTCTGCTCCAAATCATTGATCTGAGTCCTGGTTTCCTTCCCTTACTGTTGGTTCTCTGTATATTTTCCTTTATTCCACTTTGCATAGCCTTTGCTTCTTCCTCTATATTTCGACCATACTCAATCATTTCTGTGAACAACCTGATTACCACTGTCTTGAACTCTGCATCTGATAGGTTGCTTATCTCTTCATCACTTAGTTCTATTTTTGGAACTTTGATCTATTCTTTCATTTGACCCCAATTTTTTTTTGTCTTGGCATGCCATAGAACCTTAAGTATTCACTAGGGTGAGTCAACCCACATTGCTGCATTGTTGTGCTGTATGTGGGGGAGGAGTCAGAGAGGGAACAATGCCACTTGCTCTGCTCTTGGCCAGATTTCAGTTGCTTCCTCCACTACGCACAAGCAGACTGGGCCCTTCTGGTGCTGATTCCTGGGTAGGTGGGTTTGTGTACATTGTAAGACCCCGTGGGTCTCTCCAACAAACTCTCCTGTGAGGCTGGGAGTTTCTCCATGGCTGCAATGCCTACAAGTTTTTATAGCCATGGGTTTTGAAGCTTTCTTTTCCCACGCTGGAACCCTCGGTTGCATGGTTTGGCTCACTCCCCAGTTGTTTCTTCTGGTTTATCTACATGCAAATGCGGGACTGCCTCATCTGCCAGCCTCCACCACGCCCACCCAGTCTCCAGCCACCACCTTGCCATGCGTCCTCTGTGCCCCAGCTGCCTGTCTCCACCCCTCCTACCAGTCTGGGTGAATGTTTCTTCTTTTAACTCCTTAGTTGTTGGGCTTCCATACAGTTTGATTTTCTGGCGGTTCTGGTTACTTTTTGTTTTAAAATTTGTTATTGTCCTTTTTTTAGTTGTGCGAGGAGGCAAAGTATATCTACCTGTGCCTCCATCTTGGCTGGACGTCCTCAAAAATATTTAAACAGGCAGAAGAAAGATTCGGAAAACTTGAAAATAGGACAATTTAAATTATATAGTCTGAGGGATAGAAATAAAACAAGTGAAAAAAAAAGGAATAGAACCTAAGGGACCCCTGGGACACTGTCAAATGGACCAAGATTTGCACTGTGGAAATCACAGAAGAAGAGTCAGAAAAGGGGAAAGAAAGAATAGCTGAAAAAGCAATGGCTGAAAATGTTCCAAATTTGATGGAGGACACAAATCTACAAATCCAGGAAGCTTAACAAACTCAGTGTTGAATAAAACATCTATACTGAGACATATTATAATGAAATAGTTGAAAGCCAAAAGTAATCTTGAAAGAAGGGAGGGGGAAGTGAGTTGTCACATGCGAGGGACCCCTAATAAGTTATTAGCAGATTTCTAATCAAAAACTTTGCAGGCCAGAGGCTGTGGGCTGATATATTCAAAGAGATGCCGGGGGACGGGGAACAACAACCCAAACCCTTTTCAACTGAGAATTCTATATCCAGAAAAACTGTCCTTCAAAAATGAGGGAGAAATTAAGACTTTCCCAGATAAACAAAAGCTGAGGAAGGTTGTTACCACTCTACGGACTTGCCTGCAAGAAGTGCTGAAAGGCAGTCCTGCAGGTTGAAATGAAAGGCAGACAGTAACTGGACGCAGCGTGAAGAAATAAAAATCCTGATTTAAGTTAAATACACAGACAACTATAAAAGCTGGTATTATAATTTCGGTTTATAACACCACTTCTTCTTTTCTATTTGCTTTAAAAGATAAATACATTAAAAACAGTTATTAATCTATAACTGCACACACAATCTATAATGATGTAATTGAGGCCATCAAAACAAAAAGAGGGTGAAAAGAAACAGAATTTTATATGTAATTGATGTTAAGTTGGTATAAATTCAAATTAGGTTGTTAAAAATTTAGGATGCTAAATGTAATCCCCATGGTAAAACCAAAGAAAACAGTCATGGAATGTACACACAAGAAAATGAATGGAAATCAAAATGTTTCATTATAAAAGAAAAAGCAACTAAACATAAAATAAGACATGAATGAAGGAAATGGGGAAAAATCAAGCTGTGAGGCATACAGAAAACAAACAGCAAAACCACCCCCGCAAAATGGTAGAAGTGTCTCATCAGTAATTTATTTAAATGTAAATGGATTAAGCTGTTGACTTACAAAGTAAAGATTGGCAGAATGGGTCAAAAACATGATCCAACTATATGCTGTCTATAACACACTCACTGTAGATCAAATCACACACCAATAACCCTTATGAATATAGATATAAAAATTATTAATAAAATTTTAGCAAATTGAATTCAACAGCATATTAAAAGAATTATTCAGTATGATCAAGTGCAATTTATCCAAGGAATGTAACATAAAATCAAATGGGCAAAGAATCTGAATAGACATTTTTCCGAGAGGAAAATATAGATATCCAACATATACATGAAAAAGTGCTCAATATCACTCATCATCAGGGAAATAGAAATCAAAACCACAATGCGACATTACTTCTTACCTGTTAGAATGGCTATCATCAAAACAATAAGAAATAACAGGTGTTGAAGAGGATGTGGAGAAAAGGGAACACTTGTGTACTGCTGGTGGGAATATAAACTGGTATAGCCACTACAGGAAACAGTATGGAAGTTCCTCAAAAAATTAAAAATAGAACTGCCATAAGACCCAGCAATTCCATTTCTGGGTATTTATCCAAAGGAAATAAAACCACTAATGTGAAAAGATATATGAGCCCTCATGTTCATTGCAGCATTATTTTTAAAGCCAAAGCACGGAGGCAACCGAAGTATCCATTGATGGATGAATAAAAAAGAAAATGGGACAGACACATGCACACACACAGAGGAATATTATTTAGCCATAAAAAAGAATGAAATCTTGACACTTGAGACATGAATGGACCTTACACTAAGTGTTATATGTCAGAGAAAGACAAATACCATATGATCTTACACATGGAATATAACCTCCTCCCTGCCAAATCACAGATAGAACAGACTGGTGATTGTCAGAGGTGGGGGCTGTATGGGCAGTGGGCGAAACTGTGAATGTGATCAAAAGGTACAAACTTCTCATTACAAAATAAATAAGTCCTGGGATATAATGTATAGAATGGTGACTACAGTTAACAACACTCTATTCTGTATTTGAAAGTTACTAAGAGAATAGATCTTAAAAGTTTTCATCACAAGAAAAAATTTATAAACTCTTAAAAACAAAAACACAATGACATACCATTTCATACCTACCGGGATGGCATAATTAAGAAAGAAAGAAAGAAAGAAAATAACAAGTGCCGATGAGGATGTGAAAAAACTCTCATGCATGACTGATGAGAACATAAAAGGGTGCAGCCTCTGTAGAAAACAGTTTGGCAGTTTCTCAAAATACAGAACTATCATATGCTCCAGCAATTCTATTCCTAGGTATATAGCCAAAAGAATGAAAAGCAGGGACTTGAACAGATATTTGTACACCAATGTTCAGAGCAGCAGTATCTGTAACAGCCAAAAGGTGGCAACAACTCAAATATCTATCAAGGATGAAATGAATAAACATGTGGTAAAGAATAAAATTTTGATATATGCTACAACATGAATGAACCTTGAAAATATGCTTAGTGAAATAAGCCAGCTATAGAAGGTCAAATATACGATTCCACTTATACGAGTTACCTAGTAAAGGCAAATTCAGAGACAGAAAGTAGATGAGAGGTTGCCAGGCAACAAGGGAGGCAGGAAGAAAGATGTCTGGAATGATGAGAAAGCTTTCAGTATAGAGAAATGTGATGGGTACACAACAGTGTGAATATATTCGATGTCACGGAACTGTGCACTGACAAATGGTTAAAATAGTAAGTATTATGCTCTCTATATTTTACACCACAATAAAAAAGTTAACTATATACTAAAAGAAACTAAAATATGTCTACAGAAAAACCTGTCCATGAATGTTCATAACAGCATTATTCATAATAGCCAAAGTGAAAATGACCCAAATGTCTATCACTTTATGAATGGATAAACAAGTATGGCATATCCATACAACAAAATATTTGGCAATATAAGAGAATTGAGTTATAACTGGGAAAATTCTAATAAGTTTGGTGGACTGTATCAATATTCTTGTTATCATATATTATATTACAGTTTCATAAAATGTTAGTGATGGGGGATTATGGGCAAAGCCGGTAAGTGATCTCTGTATTATTTCTCAACTGCATGTGAATCTACAACTATCTTAATAAAAATTGCCATTAAAAAAACTGTTCCAAAAGATGATACTGGTTGTCACCTCAAAGTGCTCTACTGAAGATCCTCCTAAAACTTTAGGCCATAGATTTCTAGTTATTTACATTAAAGTTTTTGAACTTGCCTTTAAAAAAGAAAGAAAAAAGGAATGAAGTATTGCTACATCCCACACAACATGAACGGACCTTGAACACATTATCTTAAGAAGCCAGTCACAAAAACCTTAAGTTGTATGATTCCACTTATATGAAATATATGGAATAAGAACATCTACAAAGACAAAAAGTAGATTAGTGGGGTGTCTAGAGCTGGAAGGAGATTGAGGAGAAAGTGGGGGAAATGCTAAGGAGTGTGTGTGATTTGGGGGTTAATGAAATGTACTAAACTTAAGATTGTGATGGACAGTTTCACAATTGTGTGAATATACTAAAATCCATTTAATTTTACACTTTAAACAGGTTAACCTTATGGTATGTGCATTATATACCATAAAGATGTTAGAATTTTTCTTGTGAGGAATATTATTCAAGAGCTGATGGGATTTGGAAAACTTTAGGTATTGATTAATCGTGCTTTTTCTGTCCCTCATTAGTCCAGTTAAACAATGAACCACATATACCTTATCCAGCTCCTTGAATTTCTGTATTTCTTTTCCTGACCTCAAGAGCAGGATCAAGATTACAAAGTGTGGGATTTTCAGATCATTTTGAGCCATCTTACCGGTGAGTAGCTCTATCCAGGTCTGGACAGTTTCCGTGGGTTCAGTGGCTTTGATGTGTTTGAGCGTTTCATCCAGTAAAACATCACCCGTTGGGCTGTCTGACTTCAGCAGTACCTTTCAGGAAAGAAGAAACAAGGGTCCCTGGTTTATTCAGTTCATTTACATTAACATCTTCCAATATTCCATATATACATTATTGGTTAAGTGTTGTAAAAAATGCAAAGCAGCATAACATACTATCCTGTTCTCAAGAAGTTGAAACATCTGGTACAGGGTGATAGTGGGGAGACAAAATAGCATTTGAAGTGGGCCCTAGTGACAAACTGGATGTAAATGATAATGGAGAAAAGATTTAATAACGACTCTTCGAGTCTGGAAAAACCTACTTGTAAAACTATTAATAAAGATAAGAAAATCAGGAAAAGAAGCCCAGTTTGGGGGGAAAGTCTGGTTTTAAGTGATATGGGATAGCCAAGTTGAAATGCTTAGCCAATATAGTTAAATATGTTGCTGGGGCTGGAAAAAGAAGATAGGCCTGATATTTAGTAGTTACTATTATAGAGTAATAGCTGAAGCTGTGAAGGATAGAAGTTATGCAAAGGGATACAAACTGAGACACAGATGTTGAAGAAGTAAAAGGATATAGGTTACTTCCATGTAAGCAAGAGAATGAAATATAATAGGCCAAGAATGAAGACAGTTTCAAGTAGGAGAAGGTGGTCAAAAGTGTCAAATGCCACACATAGGTTAAAAGAGAAAAATACATACTGAAAAGAAGCTGGTGATCCCTAAGAATGTGGTTTTAGTGCTAAGTATGCCAAATATGACAGTGTAGTTGTGAGTAAAAAATAAGAGTAAGAAGGAGACGGGAGTATGGCTCACATACTGCAGAGGACTTGCAGTAAATGCAGGCGGAGAAACTGAATGGTTCATCTGCAGATGACCAGAGTTAGCAAAGAGTGCACCTGGCCTGCATGTGTGCATCCTCCTATATACTCATTTCATGTTATGGCTATAGCTAGAGAGGGAGAATTATCAACAGCATCCTAAATGTGATTTTCCTGCATAAAAAAGAAAGACAAAAACATGAAATTCTTGTAACTCTTTAGACTATGGACCCTTTGATTTCTCCCTTTGATATAGAATTAAATCTATTAGACAATGGCACAGCTGAGTCGGTGGTATTTATTTTGTGCCACTGTTCAAATCTTTCTATTTATTTCTCCAGAACGGACCACTGGCATCTGCCCTTTCATAAGCTCAGAGAATGTTCACAGAGGATGCTGCACCTTTCTGTCCAGTAGTCGCTTCTTACGCATGGTAGGAGGTTCCAAATAGATTCGACCCCGCATGGCCAGCTCTATCAGGATGCCCCCTCGAAGGCCAGATGATATGCAGTCATTCCAGAAAGATGTGTAACCCTATAAAAGGGGATGAGAGGAGAGAAAGAATGCTCTGAAAGGGATATGGACTCGCAGCAAGCACCCTACGAATGGCACACTTCGTTGTGATTTGTTTCACATCATATTACATGAATGCAAGGCATAGAATAAAAGAATCTCTCTTTAGCTCCCTTAATCCACCACCCCACCAATATGACTTTCTGTCTGACTTTAAGTTGTTTGTTTATTTGGCTGTTTCTTAATAATTGGCATGTCAAATTTTTTAAAGTTCATTTTTACTGTTAACACTTCTACAGATGTCCCCATTTCCCCCACTTTGTCTACCTCGACCTAGCCCCCACCCCCTTCCCTCTGGCCATCACCACACTGTTGTCTGTGTCTATGGGTTATGCATAGATGCTCCTTGGCTACTAATCCCTTCTTCATCTTTCTTCTAGTCCTGGCATGTCAAATTTTAATTTTTGAGAAGAATTTTGGTTTCTTTAAAATCTATTTCCATAGCTCTCTAAGTTTCAGAGCAGGATACAAATGAGTCAAGTAGAAAAATGTACAAACCATTTGAGGATTTTACTCCTCCAAGATATGTATTAATAATACAAGCTTATTTTGATGGATGGTGTAGTTGAAACCCAGCTCTGCCACTGACAAGTTAAGTGCCTAGGGTATGTGGCTTAACCTTTCTCAAGGGCAATGTCCTCATCTGTAAAATGAGGACACTAATATCTATCTTTGCAGGTTTGCTGTGAGGAACAAGTGAGATGTTATATACAAGAAAGCTCTATTCCAGGGCCTGGCATACAGTAGGCACTTAAATGTTAGTTCCCCTTCCCTAGGTGCTCTAGAGGACACAAAGGCATGTAAGAAATAGCCACTGTCTTGAAGAGTTGAAAATCTAGCTGGACAGACCATGCAAACTTCAGGGAAGTTCTGTGACAATATAAATTTAATAAACGCTCAGTTGTCAAAGCAGTAGAAGAGACAGGCACAAATGAATCTTGTAAGTGTGGCTTAGAGTGTGGTGTCTCGACTTTCGGTGTCTCTGGGCCACACTGGAAGAGAAAGAGTTGTCTTGGGCCACACATTAAATACACAGACACTAACAAAAACTGATGAGCAAAAAAGGTTTTAAGTAAATTTATGATTTTGTGTTTGGCCACATTCATAGCCATCCTGGGTTGCATGCTGGACACCCCTAGATGATAGTTTTTCAAATTATAAGTCACTTTTGGGCTAAAGTAGCCAGGAACTCTTATGGGACCTGAGCTGAGATTTGAAAATTAGGTTGTATTTGTCAGAAAAGGAGGGTTTTCCTGGAAAACCCTCCAAATTCCACCTGTTCTTCAGAGGACATTTTGAATTAAAGTGTCAAGAAAGGAGACCTCAGATATGTTTGGAGATCTAATTCAAGGATTTAAAGAGAAAGCATGAGATAGATTGTTTGGGGCCAGTTGGCTGGAAAGCCTTGATGCTTTGAACTTTCTACTGAAAGGCAGTACTGAATCGTGAGGGCTCAGAGCAAGGAGTTATGATGAACACAATGAACACTCATCAGAGCTGTTCAACATGCTTTAGCTATCTTCGGGTGCAGATTCCCTCTCACTGAAGAGAAGCTGGGTGAGATGTTGGCAGGGATGGGCTAGCATGGCTTTAAAGCAACCCTAAAACTAAATCACTAGTGATAGCAGTAAAGAATTTTTTATTAAATATGTTTAAATTCTATTTTTCCTCTTTATTGCTTTGGAAATTATACACTCACTTTTCTTCAGGAAAATTATTCTTGACATTTTAACATGCATGACAATTAACTTAAAATTAATATAAGATCTATTTTTGAAATGAATCAGTGTATTAACCACTCTCCTACTTGCCCAATACTTTATCATTTTTTTAGCCTCACAAATTAGACATGGTTAGCAGCATCATTACTTTATACAGGTAGCACGTGTTTATTTATATTTACTTGGATGCTTACCAATTTCCTTGCTCACCATTTCTTCTTGAATCTCAGAGCTCCTTTCTGGTACCACTTTCCTTCTTCCTAAAGTAGAATTTCCTTAAGTGAAAGTCTGTTGGAGGTAAACTCCACTTTGTTTATCTGAAATGTCTTTATTTTACTATTGTTGTTGAAAGATAGTTTCTCCGGACATAAAATTCTAGCTCGATAGTTTTCTATATCACATTAAAGATATTATGTCCTCCTCTTCTAGCTTCCATTGTGCAAATGAGAAGTCTATCATTCTTATTGCTTGTGTTTTTGGTGGGTGATCTGCCTTTTTTCTTTGGTTCTTTTAAGCTCTTCTCCCTTGGTATTTGCAGTTTGACTACAACATGGCTGTGTGAGAATTTACTTATCCTATTTGGGATATGCTTCCTATACTTATAGGTTCACTTCTTAGTTCTTAAAAATTCTCAGTTCTTACCTCTAAATTTTTTTTGCTTTCCTCTATTTCTTTATTCTTTCCTTCTGGGATTTCAGTCTTTCTTATTGTACCCCCACTCCCCCCATCTCTTTAAACTATCTTTTATGTTTTCCATTCCCTTTGTCTCTAGATTGCTTTCTGAAGGGTCATTTTACATCTGACTTGCAATTTACTCTTGCCATCTAAATCTAATATGTTAAACTAACCCTGAGATTTTGATTTCAACTATTTTTTATTTCTAAAAGTCTATGTAGTTATTTTCCACATTTGTCTGGTCATTTGTGATCATTTCATTTTGTTGTAAACTTGACTCTTGTTTCTTTAAAAAATGTCACAGATATTTTATACTGTCTGATCTGAGGTCCTTGAATGCCTATTATTTGTTATTTCTCCTGATTCTTTCTCATGGGTGTTTGATTCTTTGCATGGCTGATGATATTTGATTAAGAGGTCCATATTTAGTTTTTTGTGAATCTGAGAGATCTAAATTGAGGATGTCTTCCTCCAGAGAGGAAGATCTACCTTTGCTTCTGCTGAGAGTTGGGCACAGGAAGTTTGGGGGAAGGCCACACAACTGGGACCATATTTATACCTAGCTCCCTGCTTTTATCTCAACCCCAAGGTTGATTCCTAACCACCAAATTCCTGAATCTCTGGATTGATTTGTCAATTTGCCCCCAGGGCAAATTAGTTTGTTTATTTTCACCTCTGAGATTTTGATTTTGGTGTTTGTTTGGGGACCCAGAAGATTTCCTTTACTTTCCTAGAGCCCAGTGATGCATTAAAAATCAAGTTTACGCATGACAATATGTGACCAATATACTGCCAGGGGTAGGGGTTTTCCAAATCCATTTTCCCCCTAGACAGGAAGGATGATCTTTAAGCTCAAATCTAATTATATAACTCCCTCTCCCTCTGCTTAAAAACCTTTCAAATACTCCTCTCACAGTCAAGGCCAAATTCCTTAGTAGAGCACTCACACCAGGAGGCTGCTTAATATTCTTTCTGGCCTCTTCCCCCTAGAAGGCTATGCTCTAGCTTTCCAAAACTTAAGTACTCTTAACACATCCTTTTTGCCTACCGGCCTTTGCACACCATGTTCTTTCCCTCTAGAAGAACCATTACTCTTCTTTCTCCAACTCCTCCTTGTTTCTAAGGATGGAGTACAGAGCTCACATCCTCCATGTAACCTTCTCTAAGAAATTCCTTCCACTCCACTCTCTGGGTTAGGCATCTCACCTGGGGATGCCTCTGTATATATACTTCTCCCTTACCATTTATCATACCACACTGCAATCAATTGTTTGCCCTCAGCAGACTATACGTACATTCCTTAAGGAGAGAGTATCTGACCTATACATAGTATTTTTCATTAAATGTTTCTTGAAAGCATAAATTTGAAATACATTAACCTGGTAAAAGCTCAGCTTGAACTGTGAACATTCCTACACATATCCACATTTCCCGAGGGCCTGATTTTACAGCAAAAGCTGGGATTATTTCCCTCCACTGCTTGCCTCATGGCTACTCCAAGAGTTACATCTATAACTCCTCTTTAGGGACAAAGTAAGCTTTTTTTAAGACTGATACTTGGTTTTATACAACTTAGCTGCCTAATTGAGGTTAAACTATAACTTATATCACAATATATAATTTACTTAGGTACCTTTTATATAATCCTGTTGACTATAACCTTCAACAGGTGTGCAAACATTTCAGCCAGTATTAAAGCAATTAGAGGGAAGTTTTCCCATTCCTTTCTATCTATAGAGTTCCTGTTTCAGCGAAAGTGATGTCACACTGTCAACAGAACTATGAGAAGCATGTAAATAAAGAAACAATGGAGACTAGGATGTAGAAACTATATACTTTTGAGTATTACTCTTTCCCATCACAGTAGCTCATGATATACAAAACTTCTCAAAGGAGTTTTTAAGCTTTATTTTTATTGTCATATACCACAATGGAAAAAAGTATAAAAGTACACATGTAGAATTTTTAAAAATAATTATAATTCTAAGGTACATTTCCCTCTAAATATATCTAGCTGCCTCAGTGAATTCTCAAACAATTTATAATAAAGATTCTGTGTCAGAAGGCCAATGCTTTAGTATGCAGGATGATC
Organism: Carollia perspicillata; assembly: GCA_004027735.1. Lineage (NCBI taxonomy): Eukaryota > Metazoa > Chordata > Mammalia > Chiroptera > Phyllostomidae > Carollia > Carollia perspicillata. The sequence continues at coordinate 16,405 of PVKM010016260.1, forward strand.
TAGCATATACATCCCAAAGTTCACCATTCATTCATTAAATTTAATTACCTCATATACATGAGGGGAAAGAGAAAAATTTTAGGGTCTACTAAAACAAAAGAAATCACATATTGCCTCATGAATAACAGAATCTTGGAGGATTGGTAGAATAAGATCTTTGGATAGTGGATTGTGTTTTGTCTTGGTTGTAAAAGTAATATATGATTGTAAAAAAAGGATCATATTATAGAAATGTGTAAGTTAGAAAGTGAATGTCTCCTGTAATTTTATCCCTTCCAAATAAGAGTTTAGTGGGTATTTCCTATAGTTCATATTCATATTCTATTACATATTTCTTAATATTATTTACAAAAATAAAATCATTTAAAGTGGCAACTTTTCACTTATCTATTATTTTGGATACCTTTCCACATCTGTAAATACTAATCTACTTCATTCATTGTAATGGCTGCATACCATTGCATTTTTATTATTTATTTATTTATTGGTAGTTTATTCATGTTTTAAAATTATATTTTACTGATTATGCTATTATGTTGTCCCAATTTTCCACCTTTCCCACCTCCACCCAGCACCCCCCACTCCCCTAGGCAATCCCCACACCTTTGTTCCTGTCCATGTGTCATGCATACAAGTTCTTTGGCTACACCACTTCCAATACTGTACTTTACATCCCCATGGCTATTCTGTAACTGCCTAACTGTACTTTTTAATTCCCTCACATCGTCATCCATTCCCCTACACTTCCTCCCGTCTGGTAATCATGAAAACAGTCTCTGTATCCATGATTCTATCTCTGTTCTTATTGATTGCTTAGTTTTTTAGATTCAAGTTCCTAGATATGTATTTATTTCCACTTTATTTTTCATAGTTTTGATCTTCTTTTTCTTAAATAAGTTCCTTTAACATTTTGTATAATAATGGTTTGATGATCATGAACTCCTTTAGTTTTTTTCTTGTCCAGGAGGCTCTTTATCTACCCTTCAATTCTGTATTTTGCCATGTATAATGTGCACTTTTTTTGCCCAAATTTTTGAGGGAAAATAACGATATGTATTATACTTGGGTATAATGATTACATACCATGGATATAATAACGGGCGTAACAATCCTGTGTATAATGAGCACAAAAGCTTGGGTGCACATTATATATGGTAAATGATGGTTTTGCTGGGTACAGCAATATTGGCTGTACGTTATTGCTTTTCATCACTTTGAATATTTCTTGCCAGTCCCTTCTTGCCTGCAAACTTCTTTCGAGAAATCAGCTGACAGTCTTATGGGAACTCCCCTGCAGATAACTAACTGCTTTTCTTTCACTGCTTTTAAAATTCTCTCTTTATCTTTAAGTTTTGGTACTTTAATTCTGAAGTGTCTTGGAGTGGGCCTCTTTGTATCCATCTTGTTTGGGACTCTCTGTACTCGCTAGACTTGCATGTCTACTTTGTTTCCTTCATCAAATTAAGACGTTTTCATTCATTATTTTTTCAAATAGATTTTCAGTGTCTTGCTCTTTCTCTTCTCCTTCTGGCACCCCTATGATGCGAATGTTGGAATGCCTGAAGTTGTCCCAGAGGCTACTTACACTATCCTCATTTTGCAGGGTTTTTTTTTTTTCTTGTTCTGATTGGTTGTTTTTTGCCTCCTTATGTTCTCAATCATTGATTTAATTCTCGGCTTCATCTACTCTACTGTTGTTTCCCTGTAAATTGTTCTTTATTTCAATTAGTGTATCCTTCATTTCTGACTGGACCTTTTTTATGCTGTTGAGGTTCTAAGTTCCTTGAGCATCCTTATAATCAGTGTTTTTAACTCTGCATCTGATAGATTGCTTATCTCCATTTCATTTAGTTCTTTTCTGGGATTTTGATCTGTTCTTTGATTTGGGACATGTTTGTGTCCTCATTTTGACAGCCTTCCTGTGTTTGTTTCTATGCATTAGGTAGAGCTGCTATGACTCCCTGTCATGGTAGCATGGCCTAATGTAGTAGGTGTCCTGTAGGATCCAGTGGCACAACCTCCCCTATCACCCAAGCTGGGTACTTGAAGTGTGCCATCCATGTGAGCTGAGTATGCCCTCCCCTTGTAGTTGAGTCTTGATTGCTGTTGACAGGTCAATGGGAGGGATTTACCCAGGCCAGTCAGCTGCAAGGACTGGCTGTGACCATTGACCACCAAACCTCTGTCCTCCGTGGAGGACCAGTTGTGCAAGGGCAGGGTGATGGTACTCCAAGATGGTCTGTAGCTGTCCACTAGGTGAGCTGGCTCTGGAGTTTCCTGGATGGTTCAGGCCAAGGTCAGCCCCCACCTGTATTTTGCCTGGAGCCACCCTGCCTGAGCTACAAAGCAATCTGCATATGGCTGCTACCTGTGCTGTGCTTGGAGGTTCCCAGGTGAAGCCAAGCTGTGAACCTAGACTAGCTGTTGCTAGTGCTGGGCCTGGGGCCACTTAGCAAGAGGTATGGAGGCTGGGTGCTGTGGGCTCACTGTTCTGACTGTTCCAGCCTGTGAGGCCGACTGTTCCTTGTTTGGGAGAATTTAGAAAGTTGTGAAGCATGAGCTTAGACCAGCCATTCATATGGAAAAGCCACTGTTAACAGTGTGAGTGAGCCATAAGTTGAGTGGGGTGGAGCCTCAGGGGATCTCCAGGGCAGAGCAAACAGTGTCAGCCAGGTCGATGGAGTCACAGATATGGCACCCACCTGCCAGCTCTGTGACTATGGGGGCAGGGCTCAGAAATATACAGTGGCCTTTGTCTGCCTTTCTATGTTAGAGAAAGCTGTCCCCCAGCTCTAACCTTGCTACAGAAACTTCAGTTCCTCCCCATATGCCACTAGTATCTTTTTTGCTGCTATCCTGGTGCTGCAGCTCAGAGGGAGTGAGTCTGAATAAGAACGTGTGTGGGTTCTTTAAGGGGAATTGCTTGGGACTCCAGAAGTTTCCTCCACTGAGTCAATCCCCACTGGTTTTTGCAGCCAGAAGTTATGGGGACTTATCTTCCTGGCACTGGAACTCTGGGCTGGGGTCCTGGTGTGGGGCTGGGTTCCTCGCTCCTGAGATATCCCTCCTGAATTTTTCTCCAGCATCCACAGGTGTGGAACCAGCCTGCCCTGCATCTCTGCACCTATGCCCCTCTTACCAGTCTGGATGGATGTGGTTTCTTTAATTCCATAGTTGTCAGACTTCCCTTCAACTTGATATTTGACAGTTCTGAGTGATGGCTGTTCTATAGTTTATTTTATTACTGATAATTTTTTTTTTGGAGAGACTTCATTTTGTTGTTCTACTTATTCATTGGTTGTTTCTTGTATGTGCCCTGTCTGGGTATCAAACCCACAACCTTGGCATATGGGGACAATGCTCTAACAGCCTGAGCTACCCCAGGGCCTGTTCTATAGTTTAATTTATTGTATTGTATTTTATTATTTATTTTTAGAGAACGGGGAAGGCAGGGAGAGAAGGAGAGAAACACTGATGTGCAAAAGAAACACTGATTGGTTGTCTCTTGCATGCCCTCATCTGAGGATCTGGCCTGTAACCCTGGCATGTGCCCTGACTGGGAATTGAACTGGCAACCCTTTGGTTCACAGACCAATGCTCAACTCACTGAGCACACCAGCTAGGGCTATGCCTCCATCTTGACCAGAAGTCAGTATGGAATTTTTTTTTAATTAAAAAAATTTTTTTTAAATATTTTATTTATTTGTTTTCAGAGAGAGGAGAAGGGAGGGAGAAAAAGAGGGATAGAAACATCGATTGGATGCCTCCTGTTCATCCCCAAATGGGAACTCGGCCCGCAACCCAGGCCTGTGCCCTGACAGGGAATCAAACTGGCAAACCTTTCGGTTTGCAGAATGAAGTCCAACCCACTGAGCTACACCTATCAGGGCTAGAAGAAATTTTTCAGTCAAAGATCATACATATTTAAATCTTTGATAATGTTATTTTGCTCTTGTAAAAGGCTGGGCAAAGAGATTTCAATAAATTCTGATAGTCAATACTTTATAATGAATTTCTGCCTAGTGAAGTATCCCTTATTCAAACTTCCGTGAAGACAAACCTTAAAAAAACTCTGAAAGTTAAAAAATTTAAAATTGTCTGCTTGGTACAAAAAAAGGAAAAAAGCTAAGAAACTTAAAGCATCATTAAAAACTGTGCTTATAAGGAATTTTTAAAAATAATGTTAGAAAAGTCTTCTGATAAAGTTAAATGAAAAACAGCCATATACATAATTGTGTATTTGAGGTTATCACAATTATGAAAAAACGTTAAAAATGGTTTTCTATTTTTTCCAAAATACTTACACTTAGTAAATATAACTTGATCAGGAAAAATATCTCAGGAAAAAAACCCAAACAATCCTCCCCTCTTCCCAAATCTAAATTTGACATTAAAACTGCTTCACTTTCCATGAGAGAAGGATTCTTACTGCATCACTAGAAGCCTTTTCTACATGGCTAATTCCAAAGCCAAACGTCTGAAGATCATTGTAATCTCCAGGGGTTATAAAAATTATACAAGAAAAAGAATCATAGAAGCAAAACAAATTTTATTTTACTTTTTTCCTCTGAAAAATTAATAAGAGTTACTATACTGTTTTCCTTTCAAGTAGTCTATTGAAAGTGTTCTAGGATTTGCTCTAAATTTCTCTTGTGTAAATTAATATAATTCATTACTAGAATTAATATTTCCATGTTCACATAGCCAGGAGACATTTTATAAAAGAGATTAAGCATTATAAGCTTACTGTTATTCATAATGGGGAATTATGAGCAGCGACCTGAATGTTATTCTGGTTTAAGAGATGATTTCAGCATGGCTAGGAAGGGTATATTACAAACCTAGACAAATGGACAAAATTTCTCAATAAACTACATGAAGATTATACCCTCTCAGGCCTATTCAGGAAGTTGAGTAGAGAGATGCAAAACTAGTCATAATGATTAGTTTATTAGTTTTCTGAGGGCCTCCAGTTGAATTTTTCCTCTTAAGATAAGCCACTATCAAAAGTTCAGAAAGTAAAAACAACATAGTAATTAATACCTTATCAGTGAAAAGGAAATCCAAAATAAAGGAAAGAAACTGGTAATCTTTGAATACGCCTACATAAACTTTAAATCTCATTCTGGCCAGTAAAAATATCCTTAATTTTTTTAGTCTAAAAAATTTTAAAGTGATTGTAGCACCAAACACAGTAACTTATACGCCTTTCTTTTTCCACAGTCTATTACTTAGGAGAAAATGGAACTTTCATTGCTACACATTATAGCTGAGAGATAGCTGAGAAGAGGTGGGGGAGGGTTAAAAACCTGGAAATAAGTCTACGGCTTTAAATCTATTTCCCTACAACTCCTCAAATGATTTAAAATAGAGTTAGAAACACTTAAAGACAATTACAGTATGCTTAAACTTCAGAAGAGCAAAAGTAGGTAAATGCAGATACATCTTTTGTTTTCAAATAGCCTTTTCTCCCTGATTAAATAGTATAATATATTTTAGAAAATTTGGAAAGAAGAAAAGAATAAAAAATGCCTCATAAGTTCTATCATTCTATTATTCATTTGGTATCTTTAAAACCAGGTTTTTCTTTATGCATACAATACACCTAGCTTCTCATCTACCTACCAATTTCTCCATCTGTTTCTTTCCTGGCCTCAATTTGGGGCTTTCTTTCATAGAACAGCAGTGTGTGAGAATTATAGAATATTATGTATATATAGATTATAAACTTTTATAAAATGTTGCAGAGTAGAGGTAAAAGAAACTGAGAATAGTAATTTCATCATTTATAACAGGAAGTAAATTGGATTATCATGTAAAATGGAATATTGTAGTCAAGAAAACATGATCCTAACACTTCTTTAAAGAAATTTTTTTTTGGTTTAACATTTCCAAACATACATAAAGTAGAGAGATTGTGAACCTTTAGGTACCCATAATCTATCTTCAACAGCTATAAATAAATAGAATCATCTTTCAAGTATACTTCCCATCTCATCCTCAGATTATTTCAGTGCAAATCCCAGCCATTGTAATGTATCATCCATAAAATACTGCCATACTCTCCCCAAAAGATGTGTATGTTTGTAAAATGGTGCAATACTAAAATCACACCACCCCAAATAAGAATTCCTTAATACTATCACATATTCAGTAAGCCTTCAAATTCTATCAATTGTTTAATACATTTTTTTACAGTTGGTTTGTTTGAATCAGGAGCCAAACAAGGTCCACGCACAACTTTAAAGCTCTTTTTTAAACCTTAGTTGGGCTGTTTAGTAAATAATAGTGTATAATGAAGAAAAGCAATATTCAGTATGACTTCAATTTCCATTTGATGTCAATTTCAAGTAACCATTTATTACATTAAAAATGGAATAAATAATAAATGTGAAAATTAATGAACATAATTTTACTTCAATTTAACATAAGAAAGAGAAAATAAAGTGGAAATGAAGGAATTATGGAACTTCAAACATTTCTTTAAGAGTTATTTCCAGGCCTGGCTGGCGTAGCTCAGTGGATTGAGCGCGGGCCTGCGAGCCAAATGATCGCGGTTCGATCCCCAGTCAGGGCACATGCCTGGGTTGCAGGCTAGTTCCTAGCAGGGGACACACAAGAGGCAACCATACATTGATATTTCTTTCCCTCTCTCCTTCCCTTCCCCTCTAAAAATAAATAAATAAAATCTTAAAAGTTATTTCCTAGCTCTGGCTGGTGTACCTCAATGGATTAAGTGTTGTCCTGTGAACCTAAAAGGTCATCAGTTTGATTCCTGGTCAAGGCACATGCTTGAGTTGGGGGCTTGCCAGAGGCAACCCATCAATGTATCATCGATGTTTCTCTCCCTCTTTTTCTCTCTCCCTTCCCCTCTCTCTAAAAACTAATAAATAAAAAAAATATTTTTTAAAAAGAGATTTCCTAAATAAGACTCCTTTCTAAGGTTAAGAAAACAAATTATTAAGTGGTCAGAGTCTTTTTTTTAACAATATTTTTTAAAATTTATTTTTATTTATATATTTTTTAACTTAAATTATTTTATTGTTGTTCAATTACAGTTGTCTGTATTTTCTCCCTCCCCCCTCCAAACCCACCTCCCTCCCTTGCTTCCACCCTCCCCCTTGGTTTTGTCCATGTATTTTTTACAGTAGTTCCTGATAACCCTTCTCCCCACTGTCCTCTCCCCCCTCCCCTCTGGCTATTGTTAGATTGTTCTTAATTTCAGTGACTCTGGTTATATTTTGTTTGCTTTTTTCTTTTGTTGATTATGTTCCATTAACTAAATATTTCTATTTGGACAATATTTAATAGACTTTACTACCCAATTTTTAAATTATACATTTATATGGTTATTATTTTTATGGAGATATAATTGACATATTTCTTATATTAGTTCCAGGTGTACAACATAATGATTCTATATATGTGTATGTTGTGATAATGATCACCACAGTAAGTCTAGTTAACATCCACCACCATACACAGCTACAAACTTTCTTTGCAGTAAGAACTTTTAAGATCTGTCCCTTAGCACCTTTCAAATATACACTACAGTGTTATTAACTATAGTCATCATGTTAAATACTACATATCTAGGACTTTTTAATAATAAACTTATAAGTTTGTACCTTCTGATCAACTTCACTCACTATACCCCACCCCCACTCCTGGCAACCACCAATCAATGTTCTCTGTATCTATGAGTTCAATTTTATTTTTTTTATTTCACATATAAGAAAGATCATATGGTATTTATCTTTCATTTCATTTGGTTATTATTTACTCAACATTTATACATGTCAGGTTCCAAGTTAAACATTTTATATAAGTAATTTAATTTAATTTTCACAATAGCACTATGAAGTCAATATTACTATTTTTTTTCCCCAGTCAGGGTCAATATTACTATTTCTATAAAATAAGTATAAAGAAAAAATGTGAAAACTGAGACCAAGTCATATACTTAGTAAATGGCAGACTTTGGAATTGAACATAGATATGTATGCTTCCAGAACTTGTGCTTTTAAACGGTGCCTGTAAGAAAGCTAGAAAATACAGTAACTAAGTATATTAGAGGTATAATGACTACAAGGGAATTTAGAGAATGGAAAGGTCACTGTTGCACTTGTGATGGGCTTTGAAAAGGAAATGCAGATTTTAAATTAAACACACTATGGGAAAGATTACATGAGGATTCAGGGTAGATGGCAGAAGAGTAAATACCCAAAATCTGCCTTCCCATCTAGACAACGATTACAACAGCAAAATCTGTCTGATGTAAGTATTTTGGAACTCTGAAATCTACTGAAGGCTTGCAACTTCCTGGGGAAGGCTTGGATGATAGTAAATCTCAATTAATTTCAGCTCGTAGCTAAGAAAGGGCTACCAAAACCCCTTCCCCTAACCCCATGGCAGGCAGCTATCCATGTGTTCCTGAGGCAGTTTTTTAAAAATATTTTACTTATGTATTTTTAGAGAGAGGGGAAGGGAAAGACAAAGAGAGGGAGAGAAACCTCAACCTGTGGTTGCCTCTCACATAGTCCCCACCAGGGACCTGGCCTGCAACCCAGGCATGTGCCCTGACTGGGAATCGAACCAGCAACTAACTGGTTTAGAGCCCGCACTCAATCTACTGAGCTACACCAGCCAGGGCTCCTGGGGCAGTTTACATGCAGCTTCTGGGAGCCAGGGCAGGCAAAAGGACCCTGTCTTCCAAACATCGAGGACCTGTATTCTGCTCACTGATTTCTGCTTCTGATCATGGAGGTGCAGACAGAGACCATTGTGGAAGGTCCACAGTTGTCACAAGCCCTTCCCACTCAGGCAGAAATGCTTTTCAGGTGATTTAAAGGGCTTGTGCTCTTTTCCTCCCATTCATTTTTCTTTGTCCTCTTTTGGGAGCCAGACACCAAAGAGTAGGACATTGAAAAGGAACTATATGTATAGGGGAAATTAGAATGTCACTGCAAATGGCAAGGAAAGGTGCCAGTTCAAAAAACACTTACGAAGACCTTAAGTTTGTACCATAGGCTGATCTTTGGCACAGAGACAACCTAAAACAGATTTAAAAAAATCATTACGATCCCTGGCTGAGTGGCTCAGATAGTTGGAACATCATCCTATACACCAAAAGGATGTGGGTTCAATCCCTGGTCAGGACACAGATGTAGGTTGTGGGTTTGAGCCCCAGTTGGGGTGCATGCGGGAGGCTGCTGATCGATATTTCTCTCACACTGATATTTCTCTCTCTCTCTCTCACTTCCCTCTCTAAGCATATCCTTGGGTGAGGATAAAAAAAAGTCATAGATATGACTTGAAAAAAATAACATGCCAAATAAAACTGCAGAACATAATAATCTTTTGTTTAATAGTTTTAGTTAAACTCCATGTGAAGGTATCCTAGCAGAGGAAATTCTTGAGGGTCATACTAAACAATTAACAACTCTGAATAATTCTCTTTGCTTAGCAAGAAATACAGAAGAATATGTGATACCGATTTTGCAAGCATGTTTGTTTTTGACGTCAGAGTGAGTTTGAATATAAATTCCACAGCTTATTGGCCGTCTAATCATTTAACTTTGACTCCCTTAAAGAGAGGATATTTGCCTAGCAAGATCAAGAAAAGAAAGTGCAAAATGTTTTGAAAACTCTTAAGTTATACAAACACACCATATGAGGAAGACAAAAGAGATGAAATGGCTCACATCAAGTTTACAGGCTCAGTGGTTACAGTCAGACTTTAAGTGGATTGTTTTTGACATTATATCAATTCCAGGTATTTCAGAAAAGACTAGTGTGCATTAGGGGGCTGGAAGGTGTAGAGAAAGGTAGGCTCTCAATGAAGTAGCTTAAACTATATTTTTCTATCATTAAAATAGGACTTTGGGTCTTTTAGTTTATTAACTTTTATACCAATAGCAAATAATTCTTTGGGGTTACACGACTGGATATACTTTAAAAAGAAGTTATTTTTTTAACAGTCTATGTTAATAAAAACCACAAAACCTGACAAACGAGTCCTTCCAATACACTTGTCCTATTCACACCTGTCAGCAGTAAGTACTGACAAGAGATTTATTGTTCATTTTGTTCAATGAGGAAAACAAAAGGTTAGGTAGTGCTCTAAATTCAACTTTTAGTTTTTTAATTTTAAGAAAATGTTTTAGGAGTTAGAAACTTTCAAAGAGCAGCATTTTCTCCATTGATAGACATTCACTGACAAGTTGTGCACTGACTTACTGAATGACTTAAAAATTTATTGATTAGTTTGCTGAAAAATTTTTACCAGCTTTAAATCAGCTTGCATTTCCAATCTCCCATTGCTAATATGTTGGGAACTGCCCTGCCTGGTTTCAGAAGCAGTAACCCCCATGAGTAAGACTGAGTAAAAACACCATGGGACCATAAGCCACTCAGGAGACAAAGCTTATCCTCCTAGCAGGGGTGCAGCCTCTGCCCCCTTTACCTCACCCTGTTTGGCCCTGGGTGGATGACTGGTTAGCCAAAGATGGGTAAGATTCCTCAAGAAAGGGATGACCTAAGACAGACATGGTCACCAAGGGGCCATCAGGGAAGGACT
>PVKM010016261.1:0-27003 GCA_004027735.1 Carollia perspicillata
AACTTCGTAATGACTACAGTAAATCTTTTTGTTTGTTTGTTATTGTTGTTATGAATGGTCTCCCAGGGAACACAGTTTATTTTTACACATTTTCAAAAAATGTTTATTTCCAGGTTTATTTGGTGTTAGGGATTTCCATTGGCTTGCAAATTTTTAGTAAAAGATTAGATTTTCCCTGTGTTGTTAAAAATGGTCTTGCATGTAGTATATACATGTTCCTAGAAATTGTACTTATTTAGATCCCTCACATTTGGGGATTTATAAATAACTAAGCTTTGCTCAAAATTCGAGAAACTAAGACCCTTGATTCTTATGATGAAAATGGCAAAGGCAGTCATTTTAATATTGTAAACTCTATTATGTACTTGCTGCATAAATCATGTTCATCACTTAGTGATTTTCTATTTCACTTATATTTTTATAAAGATGCATAAGAGCAAAAAGCATGAAATTCCATACCTTTTTATTCTTCATGAAGTACCTAAACCTTTCTCTAACCCAGTGGTTTTTGTTCATCAGAATCCCCTGCAGAGCTGATTGAACGACAGATTGCTGGGTGTGGCCTTCCAGTCTCAGTCTGACTGACTGTTTTGAGTAGGGCCTGGAGATGCATTTCTCCTGAGTTCCCAATTGATGCTGGCGCTGCTGCTCTGGGGACCACATTTTTTGAGAGTCAGGGCTATCCTAACTCATCTGTCCATCTTTACAAATACGAAGTAAAATATGATCAATTTTTAAAAAGTGAACGTGTGTAAAACATGTCTAGAATGCATTTTCTTTATGATGAACTGTAATTGTATTTCCTTCAAGTTGTACTCAAGGTTCACCCATTTTAAAAATCCACTTTCTTCTCTTCTGCCTTGTCTTCTTTCATACTCATTTTTATTTAACATTTGATAAAAGTAGAATTTTATCATAATTCACATGGTATTACTAAAATATACTGATGCTTTCATTGTTAGCACAACCATACCAGGGTGGGGCGGGAGAGAGAAAATAATGCCAGGAACTATGTCCAGGGCTGAGAATCCAAACTGATAGAATGAATGTCCTTTTCTTCTTGGCTTAGTTGTGCCTTTTCAGAGCAGTTAATGGGAATTTACTTTACTTCTGTGGCTAACTGGCTTTCTCTTTACCAATCATCTTAAATTTTAGCAGTTTACAACTTTACAATCTTACAAGCAGTGAGTTGGATAAGAAGTTTTTAGTTTTTTTTATACTAACAGCTCATCTTAGATGTTTCCTTTCCCTTGTGTCCCATACTTACTGTATTTGGAAACTTACGGATACCTGCTTCATTCATAATTGAATGTACATGGTCTGTATTTTTATTTCCATCATTTGGTTCTCTAAAAGCTTTGGTTTTCTTTGCCATGAAGCAAGATACTGTCATATAAATCTGATGCTCTTATATTTGTGCATTCTACTTCTTGCTGATCCTTTACCATTTTAGCCCCTGAGTATCTCCCCCCCAAGATTAATTTTCTGAATTTATGATATATAAACTGAACATTTTTGACATCTGGAGAGGCCACAAATTCTAGAAATATACATAATTATACTTATAGGAACTCCATTAGTTCTCCTTACCTTTAATTTTACTTAGGAATATAGCCCAAGAATTAACACCATTTTCTGTCTTAAAGTGAATGTTTTATACAATGTGATTATTAATTATGGTAATTGCTTTTGACACTTATTTGAACGTGTAATTTTGGTATGTTGACTAATGCAAGCATCATAAAAAGTAAATTTGAGCAATTGTTCATTTAAATGGTGATGGTCTTTAACTATATATATATATATAGTTAATAAATATATATATTCATATATATATATGAATAAAATGGGAGCAGTAATACTTTATCCCTTGTATACTTCTTGGAAATATACTGTGATATTGAGAAATGTAGAAGAAAGTTTAAATTCCATATTAAAGTCATATTTATTTTTCTGATCTTCTAGTGGTAGAAATTAGGTAGTCTCCATTTCCTTTATTTTTGAAAAACCATATAAATCCTAGATCCTTTGGGCTACATACCTCCTTCTTCACCTTGGTCCACAGTCCTTCACACTCTTTGTGCATTTCAACCTTGAGCACAGTTCCCTCTTTCTACACCTATTCTTGGTTTAAGGGTCTGAGAGGAGGCTTCTGTGGGAAAGGGGGATGGCGACGATGTATATGAAAAGGTCACTAACAAGTGGAAGAATTTTTAGGGAATTTTATCGTGAATATCTTTTAGATACGTTTTAAAACCTGTTGCAGCATGGCAGAGTCAACATTTTTGAGTGGTTATAAAATGGATATTGAGGGAGTATATAAAAGGCAAATCTTACTTCACATGAGTGTAGATCACTATTTTTTGAAAGGTGCGAAGGTGATATGAAGGGAGGATCCTTCTAGGTATAAATAAATACAAGGAAGAAAATAAAAGAACTTCAGTTTTTCATGGGGACCAGGTTAACGGTTGAGGGTTCCTGGGAGATCAATAAACTTTAAAAAAGTGATAAACTCTCTTTTGCTGTAAAATTTAACAAAGGAGAAAATAAAGCATTAGTCGAAACATAGATACTATTGAGAAATCTTAAATCCATCTACTCTGTTGTTTAAAATTTTAGGATGTAAAGTTGGTTCTGTGTGATTCATGTTAAAATAATTCACTTACACTAAATTGACAGCCCTTGGCAAATTTCCTCAAGTGGTTGAACCAATTCATGAGAAATACAGACTACTGAGAGTAAGACATGATGTTGTATAAGAATGTGACAGGGCACCATTTATATCATCCATGCTCTTGGAAATTATTTTGTATGGTATGTTTTTTAAAAATATGGCATAGAGTATGACAGATTAATTATGATAAAACTTATCATAAGTTTGGTATTTGCACCAGGAACATTTGTTATAATTTATTTCACATTTAAGACTTTTGTTCATAATATACCTTGATCTATAAAATGTACATTTTTGATTCGGTAGGAGTTTTCAGGTCTCGCTGCTCTTTAAAGAAGAGTCAAGCCTGGCTTGAGTTGAAGTGGCTCCCGGGCGCCTGGCTCACCGTGCCTGTGCCCTCTGACCCCACTCCCCTTCCACTGCCCTTCCGTTACAGGAATTGCTGGGCTAGAAGCCAGGCTGCTTTTCTTCCCTCACCTACCATGTTAAAGCCCAGTTATTTTCGGCACTATATAATGCCTGGTGTTCGAATTGTTAAATGAATTTTGTTAGAATGCTCTTGTTCTGCTTGCTTTGCCTTCTTAATTTATATAGTATTGGAAAATACAGTAGAAGCCTGCAATTTATATAGTATTGGAAAATACAGTAGAAGCCTTCTACAGTAATAGTAGAAGCCTATTACTTTTAAAGGATAGTTCTTGCCTTGACAAAACTTGTAAAAAGATCATTTGGATAAAATCATGGAGCCAAAATATCATCTTGCCTGGAGTTCTAATTAATTCTAATAATCTTGATAGTTTACTGACAATGTAAAAATAAGAAACTATTTCCAATAGTAATAAATAGGACATTCTAGGCATCGTGTTAGTGACATTCTTTGTAATGTTATATTTCAGGGAGTCTTAATTCAGAAGAACCAATGTTCATAGTTGTACCATATTAATAGTATAAGCACATTGATCTATAAAAATACAAAGAGTAAAAACAATGTTTAAACACTCCATATGTATTGGGCACTGTGCTAAACACTTTAAATATATTTTATCATTTATGGAAGCCATAGATGGAGAGTGCTGTAGCGTGTGAGATCAAGAGTACAGAAAGTGCCTGTGATAGAAAACTTAACACGAAACTGAGTTTAGAAGATAAGCTTAAAAACCTGGCTCCTCCTTTCTTTTAATATGTTGTCCAAACTTACTTGAAGCTATTAATTTGTGTTTGTATGTTTCTGTTCCATAATAGTACCATTTTAATTGTTATATATGGAGAGTATCGTGGTATTTTTTCAGTACATATTGAATATGTTTAAATTACAAGTAAAACATAGGATAATAGAGAAATATTAGCTATTTTCTTTTTACTTGGAGTTAAAATTTAATGTGACCCACAATACAGAAATAGCACAACACAAAGAAAATACAACTTTTGTAACTAATAATGCTATCAGTCAAATTTTTTGTTTCATGGTGCTGTAGTTACTTGAAAAGTATGAAACAGTCCTTGATTATTTTTTTTGTAAAAATATGCAAATAAATTATTATGTCACACAGTTTGATTTGTTTTATTTTCCAGGTGCAACAATCGAACACAGTGTATAGTAGTGACTGGGTCAGATGTATTTCCTGATCCATGTCCTGGAACATACAAGTATCTTGAAGTCCAGTATGAATGTGTTCCTTATAGTAAGTATGAAATTTGTGTTTCTCAATTTCTCCGGCATTCCTCGTTGATGCTGAAAGACCACCCATGTGAAAGAAGCATATGTTTATGGCCTACAAAACCATTATGCATGCAGAGCACTAACAGACTCAGGCCTCCAATTAGCTTCATGAAGTGTGGACGGAAGCCATAGTGTGATGCTGGCCAAGTGTCTGTCTGTGTTCTTAAGTGTTTGGCTTTTAAGGCTAGTGTTTTTCCAGAAAACAAACTTGAATTAGCTATTCAATAGGGCAGATAGAAATCTGTACTTTTGCCCAATACCAGTTGCTGACAAATTGGTTTGGCTCACAGTTTCGTAAAGAAGGAACTGACTTTGGTTTTAATCGTGAGCTACTTGAATGGCTACCTGCTGTCGTGGTAACTTCAGTGCCTGGGAAAAGCTACTGTTGCAGTAACTGAGGCAAGTGCTCTCTTTCGGTTCTGTTGTCCTTAAGGGAGCATTTCTTTGCCATATTCACTGATGGAATCTTAATACTGAATACAATAGATACAACAAAACCTTGTACATATTTCTATTTTTAATTTGGCCTAACATTCATTTTTGGTGGGGTCCATAAAGGGATATTTAAAATTCAATTGGAGATTTCATGAGTAGGCTTCAGCTTATGTTCTGATTCTCTGTAGTTTTCCTCTGAACCTCAGAATTCACACTTCTAAATTGTATTCTGTACTTTCATTGTACATTTTATTCAACTAAAAAGTTTCAATACATTATGTGATTTTCATAAAATGTGTATGTCACCTTAATTCCTAAGCATGTGAATGAAAACTTCATTAGCAATTTTATTGATTTGAGATAGCTTTGGTCCACTTCTTTCCTAAAAAGAAAAGTCGGTTTCAAACTAAATAATGAAATTGTTTTTCTAGAACCTCAAAAACTAGATCATTAGCTCTGATAGTTTCATATGTGAAAACCGTCAATATTTCTATAACCAAAGGGCCGAATTCTAACAGATGTCCTATGTCCAGTGTGGTAGTAATGCATCCTTACACATCTTGTGAAGGCGCTGTCTCTCTCTTTTCTGCCCACAGTTTTGATGAATTGGCTTTTTGTAGGGTATCAGTTAAAGGCCAAACACAGCTGATCTTTCCTTTTCATTCCTGCTCTGTGTTCCTGTGTCACTGTGAAATGGATGCTTTTTATGTTTTCAGTATTCTCTATACCATTTGTAGGATTGGAAGCCTACTGAGTGCACTGATCTTTGTATCATTTCTCCTGTGTGTAGTGTTGGTGGCTTACATAATCATTCTCCTGTGCCACCAGAGGAGCATTGTATTCTTTTGAGCTAACCAAAATTTTGTTTCGTAAAGTCGCTTTCACTTGCATTTAGCACGGTTTCTGTCCTCACGTTAGAAAAGGAGTACAGCATCCATCCCCAAACAGTGGAATCAGTCAGAGCTGCCAAGAATTGTGTCTTTCTGGAGCCTGTTCCTGTAACCTAGTCTGTAGACCAAGGATAGTGTTGTTAAGCAAATATCATTTTCAGACTCTTAAGTAGTCTCTTATGCTGTTTAAGAAAGGAAAATGTGGATACCTTCTGGAACATCTAACTTACTTTTTTTTTTTTACTTTTTCAGTTCTCCAGAAGTATTGTACATTGTGCACTAAACTTGCAAATAGTTACACTCGAGAAGTATTTGTTCTTTATAATTTTTGTCCTTTAAAAAAACCCAGGAATTAATTTGATGTTACCTTTCTAGATGTTTGCACAAGGCAGAAATAAGTCTGTGGCTTTTTAAAAAACTACTTCTTGCTTAAGGATTGATGTAATTATAAATTCTGTATACCGTATGGTAGTGACACACTATGAATTGTAGGACTGTTTATTTTATCTCTTTTCCCCTTGTTTTCACTTCTTTTGTTTCTTTATGGTTCTGTTTGTTGTACCAATCCCTTACACTCGCTTTTATTTTAAGTGTGTAGCCTTAACTTTCCCCTTGTTTTAATAGTGTTTTTTTACTTGTAATATTTGCATATTCCCACACTAAGTTGATAAAAATTGTTACCGTCATGTAATATTTATGATATGTCTCTTACCGTCTTGCTTTATGCCAGTTTCTATCCATAGCAAATTCTCCAGGAACATATACATCCCAAACTGTTTCTCCTCTTTTAAAAAATATGCAGACAATTTTTTGTGATTTCTGAAAATTTTATAAGTACTTAACAGAACCCATTAGAAATACTGTTTGTTTCTTATTTTGTATGTTTAAGACAGGCACATGTCTTATTATATCTGACATATTTCTGCTCAGACAATGTCTGTGTCAGAAATAGATGTACACAGCTCATCATTTATCATTACTGTTAATGATATGTAGTATCATATCATATGTAGTAGTATGTGTTTAAAATAGTTCAAAAGGATCTTGTAGGAGAAAGGAGAAAAGTCTGATTGGAAATTCATATTCTATAGGCAGGATTTGGTTTTGATTTGTGTATCCTATTATTTCAACTGTCATTAAATTATAAAAATGAAATTATAGCTACCAGTTTTATTTCATGAAAAGAAAGAACCATTACTGTTGATTAAATCATATTAATGAATAAGCATGAGATTATTCAAAGTGAAATAGTGTGTCACTTCAGATACAGAGTATATAGTCATTGGTTTGTTTGGGTCAATTTCTTGTCTTACGTATCTATGTAGTCTTCCACTGACATTAGTGGGTCATGTATTTATGTTCGTTTGGTCTATAGAATAGCAAACATGTTGTTGTGAATTAATTCATACATTCTCTTAAGACAAGTTGCGGTACCTATTGTGATTTGATGAAGAATGCTAATTTCATCAATTTCATTGTGATTTTATATTCTTCTGGGTTGAGAAATTTTAATTGGCTGATTTGACATATACCTATCCTTTGGGTTTCATAAAAATCATAATGTAAGGACATTTGTTTTAAATATCCATATCTTATTTGATTCATTAATCATCAAAGGTTATATTTAGTTACTTTTTATCCTTCAATTTTAACATTCTCAGTTTTCATTGGAATGATAAGTTAGATACAGTTTATATCCATTTTATTTTTTAATACAAATGTCAGTTAAATCACAAACAAAGGCTTCTCTATTTAATATTTTGCTCAGTAACTGCACTGTCATTTTATTTCATCATACAGTAAAATCCAGCCATTTTCAATTCATGGAAAACAAAATATACTTTCTATGTTCTTTATGGAACTTGTTTTAAGTTCTAAGTATGTAACATATGTTAAAATGTATTATTCCCATCCTTTGTATTTAATTGGTTTATTTCAGTAAAGTCATGCTTTTCTGAAATACGGCAGTATGTAAATATAGTCTGAGCCGTCACGACACTAATGATTTCTCTTGCCCTCATTCTCTCGCCACGCCCTTCCGTTATTGATTCTAAGCAGGTATAATAGAGCTCTTCACTGAGGAGTAATTTTAGGACTAGCGGTTTATAAAAATTGTTTCACGTCAGTAACACTTAATTTCTTTTTACCAGATGCAGTCAGAATTACACATTATAGAGCAAGTATGTTTCCTGAAAGTAGTTGAATAGGCCAAGTTGGATGGGGGAGGCGGTGGCTAAATGTGGAAGGATTATGCTATTTTTATGGCAAAAATATTGGTGGGATATTTCTCCCTAAGGTATTTCAGGAAGTCAGTAGTTAATCTTGATGAATTATTACAAATTTAAAAATGAATCAAGCCAAGACATGTAATGAAATGTGCAACTACAGTACCTTTGAGTAATCAGTTTGGAGATACACTACCAGCACACCCTAATGCATTTTAATAAGGGAAGAAGCAGCATAGACATTAATCTGGACACTTTATGAAATTCAGGCAACATACTTCAAAGCCTACACACAATTTAAAGTAGTGCTTTATGGTTTGTAATTATTAGAATACTGTTTGCCAGCGAGAATCTCATGTAGCACCCTTCCCTAACAGCATACTGTAATCCATTTCTTTAAACTTCTTGGAGGGAGGAATTTTTTCATGTATAACTGCACTAATCAGGTTTGTTTTACGAAAGCATTTACCTTTTCTGGGGTGTGTGGAGTCAAGGTATTTGCTTTGAATGCTTGGTATGATTGCTTTTGCATGCCAGCTTGCACTCTGTGTAAATTGATGATAGAAGACAATGTCACAATAAGCTAACCATATTCTTTCTTCCTTTTTCTCCTTGCCTACTGTGCTTGCTTTTTCCTTGTATGTATTTTGCTTACTTCTTTCAAATAGTCTTAGCATTACAAACCTTGAGATATGTACTGTAGAGAATTTAGTAAGAATTTTATAATATAAAGTATATATAATTTTCATGTTTAAATTTTTCAATTATTAGTGGGGAAGAAAGGCATAACCTACCCCACACTTCAAAGTCCCTGTTGGGGTAGGTGGGGAAAATTTGTGTATTCCTGTAAAAGAAGCGTATTTTTTATGGTTAAGGTATATTTTTGTAGAAATAGCAATAATAGAAAAACAATTGAAACATATAATGAGATGCATAATTGTGTATTTCTTGTGACATGAATATATTACATAAAATATTAAAATGTAGCCATATTAATATTTATTAATTTTGACCTATACTCAAAAATTAAGCTGTCATTTTTATAAATGCATCGTGTTGTTATGCTTAGTCAGTCTGTTGGGTATTTTAATTTTAGTCAATGTAATAATGAGTTCACACAATTAGATAAATGCGGATGATCCGCCTATGCATGCGTTTGTGTCTGTAGCCTACATATATTAACGTAATAATACTTGATAAGAATGCTGAGTGACTTTGGAAAGGCAGGAGTACGTATACCATGCATTAGTGAAGAATTTCATTATTTATTCAGGTACACTAAGTGAAGCAGCATGCCAACGTATTTGTATTGCCTCCTTAATCTATTAAAATGATTGATCCATGTTTTTTATGTAACTTTAGAATCTTTTTCCTGCTAGGTTTTCCTGTTGTGTGTTTCTCTTTGTCCAAACTAGTGCAGCTCTTATTCTTCCTATATTTAGCATCTGTTACAAATTCAATCTTAGACTAATAGTCAATTTATTTTAATCTTTTTTCTTTTTTCCTTGCACTCTTTTTATTTTTCTTCCGATGCTTAAAATAGAAGTGGAGCAAAAAGGTAAATAACATACAGTCTGAACCCCAGCTCCCTGTTATGTGCCTTATGGATGTCACCTCCTCCCTTCCCTCCCCCACTACACTCCTGACATTAAATAATCAGCAGGATCTCATAAATGCACTTCATAAAGAAATCAACTGTTTGCAATGAAATTTTATGACTGCTAAATCTGGTGATGGGGTAAAATTCCTGAAGTCGGAGAGGGGGAACTGTCCTTTCTCTGTTTCTTTTTCACCCTTTATCTCTCTTTCCTGACCCCCTTGGATATTTTATTATTAAAGTGTCATCTTGCCTGGTTTCCAGAGCCCTCTCCATAGCATGCCATGGTTCCAGGGCCTCCTGGTCGCTTCTTCCCTGCTTTCCTTGTGTTTTCTTTTCTCTGCTCCTAATTGCATTTTCCAAATGTTTATGTTTCTTCAATGGAAGCTCCTTTGGTTTCAGTCTAACTTCTGTAAAAGTTCTAAATAAGCCTTCACGTTAGGTTTTTTGTTGTTGCTGTTGTTGTTCTGTTTGCTTTACTTTGGCCCTTAGATTTTGGGTTTTGGGGGATCATAAGCGGGCCAGGGAAGGGAGGGTACAATGTTGGGACTAAAGAAAGAACTTTGTACACTGTTGGGCAAAAAGCTCAAAGTTTTAAAGCATAAATTACCAAATTATCAGATAAAACCACATAGCAAAAAATGTAAGTTTTTCACTCAATTGCGAATGACCTTAAACTTAGGTTTGTATTTGTGAAAATAAACCACAGCCACTTTGTGTGCTGGGACTTCGATTATGGGAACTCGGGGGAAGAATAGTACACTTGTATTAAGGATATATTTTAGTAGAAAGTTAATAAAATGAATTTTTCTCTTTGGATTTATGATCCTTAAAACTTCTGATTACCAGTGCCATTTTTTTAACTTGACTTAATTCTTGTCTTTTCTCTGTGACTGTTAGTTTTTGTGTGCCCTGGGACCTTGAAAGCAATCGTGGACTCACCATGTATATATGAAGCTGAACAAAAGGCAGGGGCGTGGTGCAAGGACCCTCTTCAGGCTGCCGATAAAATTTATTTTATGCCCTGGACCCCCTATCGTACTGATACTTTAATAGAATATGCTTCCTTAGAAGATTTCCAAAACAGTCGCCAAACAACAACATACAAACTTCCAAATCGAGTAGATGGTACTGGATTTGTGGTCTACGATGGTGCTGTCTTCTTTAACAAAGAGCGAACAAGGAATATTGTGAAATTTGACTTGAGGACTAGAATTAAGAGCGGAGAGGCCATAATTAACTATGCCAACTATCATGATACCTCACCATACAGATGGGGAGGAAAGACCGATATCGACCTAGCCGTCGATGAAAATGGCTTATGGGTCATTTATGCCACTGAACAGAACAATGGAATGATCGTCATTAGCCAGCTGAATCCATACACTCTTCGGTTTGAAGCGACGTGGGAGACTGTGTACGACAAGCGGGCTGCGTCGAATGCCTTCATGATCTGCGGAGTGCTCTACGTGGTCAGGTCCGTTTACCAAGACAACGAGAGCGAGACAGGCAAGAACGCCATCGACTACATCTACAACACCCGATTAAACCGAGGAGAATACGTCGATGTCCCCTTCCCCAACCAGTACCAGTATATTGCTGCGGTGGATTACAATCCCAGAGATAACCAACTCTATGTGTGGAACAACAACTTCATTTTACGATACTCTCTGGAGTTTGGTCCACCCGATCCTGCCCAAGGTAAGAGTATTTGCTTGCTGATATATATGTCTTTCATGACCAGTGTACTTCTGAAAGGCTTCTTAATTTCTTTCCTGTTTATTCTCTTCCCCTTTTCATAGTTAAAGCACAAAGGAAAATGGTGTGCCATTCCATGTTGTCCCAGAGGGTGTACGTTGTAGCTTTATTTTAGTCCTTTTTTCCCTGAATTTCTTCACTTAACTGTTGCCTTCAGAAAACTGAGGCATCATTCATTGATCATTTAGTTTTTCATTGCTAAAAACTATAATACCAGCTACAAACCTGTTAACCTTGCTGCTTTTTGTTTCTCTACCTGACTTCTGAATTGATTACAATCTGTGTGCAGACCTTTTAACTTCTTGGCGCCAGTGGGTAAGGGAAATATGTGTTAGGGTGTCCCGGGAGAACTGCTAGGCTTGATGTGCAACGCCAGGCATTAAGTGTTCTGAAGTTTTGGCGTCTACTCCCTGCAGGACAGGGAATCATCCAACATCTTCCTAGATCATCATGAAAAATTACACATTTTTATTTCCTGAGAAATTAGCAACGGTTTTAAGTCAGTATCCCTGTCCCTTTGTCACATATGGACTAAACATTAAGTGATTCCACGTGATGATGTATGACATACCTGTTGGCATTTTTTTGTATTCTCTTTAATTAACTTTATGGAGACCATTACTTCAGAAAGTAATGCTAAATCCTTGGGAATATACTTTAGTTTATCAAGTGAATTCAGTTCTGTGGAAAACCATTTTTGAGGTAAATTAAATGACTACTTTGTTAAAACAAGATTACCTCATGCTCATGATAAAAGAATAACCTGTTAGGTTATTATAGAGCTTGCACTAATTATAAGTCTTTCTCTATTTGACCAATATTTGTACATTAAAATTCTGAGTTAATGTTTCAATTTACTGAGTTAATTGGAATTCTCACATTATTGAGTTTCTTCAGAATTTTAGGAACCAGAATATTCTATGGAATGATTAAATCAATCTCTTCAAAAAGGTGGAAGAAAAATTAATATTTTTTCTTCCATTAAAGCAGTACATATCTACACAATTAAACATAACTGCATGTACCCACACATATTTTGGATATACTGTTACTAAGTTCTAAATATTGTCATGGGATCAGAATCTCAAAAGTGGAAGTCACAGCCTTTTGTAGTGGAATTTTGACTCACAGAACACCAAAATCTATGACGTGATTTTTGTTCATAAGAACAGTAGCACCATTGACTTGGTGCAAGGCCTCTTTTTCTCCAGTTCATATATGTCTAGAATTTTTTGGCTTAAAATTATAGCAGCAATGTCCTATTAAATTTTCAACAATTAAATCATCTTCTAGGGCACAAATATTTTTACTGATAGTAATTCAGAATTGTTTATTTTTATAATTGGACATATATTTTTTCTCTGGAGGACAGCAATTCAGAATGTTTTCTGTATCTCATTTGTTTTCCTAAAAACAAGTACCATGGTTCTCTTTTATTTTATAGGCTGGTAAAAGGCAAATGTCAGGAACTGACAAAATTGGACATTGTATTGATTCTTGTGGTAGCTTTTTTTGGTGAATCTTTACTACACTCACAGCTGTTCAATTTGTTTTGGTTGGTAATACATCTCTTCCCCTCCATTAGAAAAATAAGACAGGAAATAATTTTTTTAAATGCCAATTCATGATCAGGCCACACCTGAAGGATTCTGAATAAAGAATCATTGCCTCATCTAATTGTCACAAAAGTACTTGAGTGAATACAAGAGGAGTAATGTCATTTTCCACAGGTGGCTTATATTGTAGTAAATAGATTCATTAGAGATGAAATCTGATAATTTAGATGCTTTTTTTTTTTTTTAATTTTATTTTAGATAGAGGGAAAGGGAGGGAGAAAGAGAGGGAGAGAAATATCAGTGTGTGGTTGCCTCTTGCACTCCCGCTACTAGGGACCTGGCCTGCAACCCAGGCGTGTGCCCTGACTGGGAATCAAACTGTTGACCCTTTGGTTTGCAGGCCAGCACTCAATCCAGTGAGTGAGTCACGCCAGTCAGGGCTGGATGCTTTTTGGAAAGGGTAATTACCAACTTTGAAAATGAGAAACTTAGGCATATTTAGTAACTGTGTTTCTACAATTATGTTTTGTTATCCAAAATAGCCATTCTTAACTAGTCCCAGAAAGCGAAAATTCATTTTGGCCCTTTATTAAACTCTTAATGGTAAAAAGTTTTATCTGACCTAAATTTTTCTTGCTGCTGTTTGAATCATATTCTCTTAGTCTATGTTCTTCCAATTTATCTTCATATGCTTTTAGAAAACTTCGGTTCTCTCTCATCCGAGATGTGTGCTGATATCTAGATGGGGCCTTGCGGAACTGTTCTAGCCCATAAATTTAGGCCAAACCGCTAAGCCACTGTCAGCATTCCAAAAGCAAGATCTGAGGGACTGATGGGACAGAGCGTCAGAGATCAGGTTTTTTTGCCTGTCCTACAAAGCAGTGATTGACTGGTTTGACTAAAATTCAGTCTTATGTGGTGGATCTGCTAGTGTATGTCACCAAGGTGTACACTGTGCTGGAAAGTTACTCATTCCTTTCATTTTTCACTGGGACCTGCTTCATAGTGTATTAGCTTCCATACTTTTTCCTGCTTATAAATCCAAGCATTTTTGTTTTTAAACAGCACAAATACATTATTTATTTGCCTGGTTTTCAAGTAAATCTTTTTTTTATTTGAATTTCAGCTTTTTCTGATCTCTATTCCCTTAAACTAGATCTGTTTTTCCTTTGTCCTTCTTCCTCCCTTAAGTGGGCTTAGGAAAAATCCATTTTAGTCTTATTTTAACTTTCTATTTCTTGATTTGAATGTTTTATGTTTACATAATCTGCATGCAAATAAGATCTCCTAAATGTTATCAGAAATATTGTGTCTTGGGTTTTGACAGCTCCTAAATAATTACTCTAATTATGAAGTACCATATTTTGGAAGTATGAGGGAAATTTTTTATCAAGCGAGTCAGTTGATTTTTTTTTGGTTGTGTTTAGCATAGGATACATCTTTTTTGAAACATCTTTCCACTGATAATGAATCTTCTCAAAAGATGGCCAGTATTTTAAAACATTAAATAAGGTTAAATTTAATGAATATGCAGTTTTGCCTTACTGGGCTACCAACTCACTCTAGCTGGAGTTCATTTAGTGAATGGTGGGTTAGTTTGGGACCTGGATGATGGAAATACTGCCCTTAGCATTAATGGTATTGTCCTTAAATCTTTTCATGCAGGAGAAAGCTGCTAATAAAGAACAAGTCTCTAGTAAACACTCCCGTAGTGAACTGAACCATTCTGTATGTGTTTGTCAAATCTTCATGGGTTTCTATTAAATATGTTAATTAGCATTGTATTAGCTGCATTTCTAGGTCTCTGTACTCAAATGATAACAGGAGGTAAAATGCTGACGCCGTTAATGTAGATGCTTGATATGGCACCCTGATAAGTGGGATGCAGCTCTGTGTATAGGGTTTGGGTTTTAAATGGAATTCTCTTGTGAGTCGCCTTGTTTTCTATTACTGTTTGTAGGCTATCCTAGAATTCTGAACTTCTTGCCACATAAATTTCTGTATGAAGCTTTACAGTTTATTGCTCCCACACCTTGTGCCGTCCTTCCCACGTCTTTCCTTCTAGAGATTTACAGGGCACCAGTGTCAGTTCAGTGTTTCAGAGTAAGGGCAGGTGGCTTTGTGGGATGCTGTGCTTTTCCAGAGTCTACGAAAATCTTACCCAGGAAAGTAAGATCGTAGCATTTAAGAGTACAAGCAAGTGCCCTTGAACGATTGCGTAACCCTCTTTGTGACTCAGTTTCCTCATCTTTAAAAGAAAGATCATCATAATGCCTACTTTATAAGGTTGTGGTATGGATTAAATAAGGTGAGCTGTTGATCTTTAACTGCTGATTAGCATAGAGGCTGATATATAAATGCTGAATAAGTGTAAGCTTTTATCATGATCAGATGCCCTGTCTTCACCTATGGAAAGAAACATTATTCTTGAGAAATATCTCTGCATTTCTAACTTCAACCTTACAAAAAAGTGCTTTCCTTGAAGTTGCTAAACTTTGGCCTTCCAAAATCCCAGTAATTCTAGTTGTCCTCCAAAAAAAATTTAAAATTTGCCACATCAAGCTTACTTCCATGTTTATTGTCACAATGTCCCAATATTTCAGTGATTTCCATTTGAATAATGTGTTGATTCCCTTTGAACTTAGTGTGTTAAACAAAAGGTAAAAATGTATGAAAATTATTAAAAAACACATGGAAATAGACTATAGAATATCATGAAATTGTATACATGTAATAGAGATCATTTTATTACCTACCTTCGCACAGTTATTATGCATCTTTACTGATGCTTAACTAACAGATCACTAATTGTAGCACTGTTGATACACATTCAGTGATTAAATATGTCCTGATTAGTTCGGTGTCGAGGGAGACATAAGATGGTTTAGCAATAAACCACTTTGCTCTGCCTTGTTCTCTTTTTGCTCCGATTCTCTACTCCCTTTTAAAATTGGATTCAGCAGCAGTCATTTGACACTTCTGCAAAAGATTGTGATGCTTTTGACAAATGTTAATTGAGAAAGCACTGAAAGCCTGGCTGCATTGTAATCAAAAGAAAATTACAGAGGTTTAACAAGATGTCAGGCAAGGGCTTTTCGGAAAAAGATAGACGGGTTTGAATAGGTTTCTGCAGCAGCTGGCTGAGCATGATGTTTGACTAATGTACATAGGCATCTCTCATATGGTCAATAAATTATGCCCTGGAAACAAAACATATGTTTAAGAAGGTTTTCTTGCTATAGAAGGAAAAAAGGTGTAGAAAGTATATTGGTAACAAGAAGTTTGTCACTACTAAAGGCCTAGAAACAAGTTTTTCTGATAAACTCAGCATACTTTCTCAATAGTATCAGAATTATATAAACATCGATTTATGGACCAGAGCCTAAAATATGAAACATAGTAATAATATGAACTTGTTTTTTAATCAGTTTTAATGTTCTGGTTTGTTTCTTATGTATAGAGAAAGCTTGAAACAGTTAAATTTTACAAGATTACTTGAAATTGTTAGTTTTAATTTGCTGTACCCTTAATAATTTAAATTTAAGGCATCATATATATAAGATTTTAAGAGCCAGTAACTATAAGTGTTGATAAAACTTCAGTGTGATCACCTAATAAAATTCAAATGATAGTATTAAAGTTTTACTGACAGATAAGTTTTGTTGTTTTTAAACCAATTAAATGCTAATTAATGAAGGAGACATAAGCTCCATTGAGTTTTTAACCTACTGGATATAACAGTTTGAAAGTAATATTGAAAGTCAGAAAATAACCTTTAAAAACTTCTTTGTGAATTTCTACTTTTAAATGTGTAACTGTAGTCCTTTTATACTGTTAAGGGTCAGTAGGAGAGTAGGGCTGGTTTTGAATTAGGCATGATTTTTATCTAACCTGTTATCTTTTTTTTTAATTTAATTTATTTATCTTTAGAGGGGAAGGGAAGGAGAGAGGGAGAGAAATATTATTGTATGGTTGCCTCTCGTGTGTCCCCTGCTGGGAACTGGCCTGCAACCCAGGCATGTGCCCTGACTGGGAATCGAACCGCGATTCTTTGGTTCGCAGGCCCAATCCACTGAGCTACACCAGCCAGGGCTCTAACCTGTTATCTTGACAAATGATTGCATTATAACCTCTTACCAGAACCAGATGCCCTTTTCATACCTACGTTTTCCAAAGTAAAGAAGCTGAAGCCTCCGATGTGTTTCCTTACTGTTCAAACAGCACAGGCACACAAAGTCACATCCCGTTTAGGTCTAACCAGGCATGCTCAGAAATCTCTCAGGCGAGAATGGCTGCTGGGTAGAAAGATGTCGCAGATGTCACATCTCATTTTCCCGTAAGGTGTAGAATGGATGACCTTTTAAGTTTTCTGCTGTCCTAATTAGAGGTAATTGTCAGACTTTTGTTGATACTTTGAGTTTGATTGTTTAAAGAGTATGAATTTATACAAGAAAGTATTTTTTTTTATTATTTACCAGTGACAGAATACATTTGGTTTGTATGTTGAAACTTTATATAAAACTGTCCATTTCCTGTTAGATGATGTATAATGAAATTACACTTAAACTATGTTATCAAATGTCTCATTGAGAAGTTAACCTAACACAATTAGAGTCATACACTAAAATCTATAATGAAGCCTAAACTGCCTTTGCTTTTAGTTAATAGCATAAATAGGAATACTTGAAGAGATATATTTCCCTCCCCACTACTGATGTTCTCAGTAACACTCATTTTGTTGGTTTTGGAGAAGTCGGGTGGGTGGGGTTTTGTATGTGCATGCATGCACATACTCACGTGTGTGCGTGCATGTCAACTAGAGTGTGTCTTTGAGATTAACATACTCATCTTTTTTCCATAGTGCCTACCACAGCTGTGACAGTAACTTCTTCAGCTGAGCAATTCAAAACCACTGTGTCAACCACAAGCACTACTTCACAGAAAGGCCCTGTGAGCACAACCGTAGCTGGATCACAGGAAGGAAGCAGAGGGACAAAACCACCTCCAGCAGTTTCTACAACCAAAATTCCTCCTGTAACAAATATTTTTCCCCTGCCAGAGAGATTCTGCGAGGCATTAGAAGCGAGGGGCATATGGTGGCCTCAGACACAAAGGGGAGTGATGGTTGAACGACCATGTCCCAAGGGAACAAGAGGTATTTTCTGTAAAGTACTACATATACATTATAAATTTTACTTTAGTTAGATTCTGAATTACACTGAAGTGATTTTACTAGCCAAAGGAGCTATTTATTTATAATAGTGGGCTTTATGATTCTTGTTACTTGGCAATACAGCAGCTGTAGACAACTTAAAGGTTTTTAAATTGTAAAAATTACCTAAGGTCGGGTCCTTAATTACCTCTCCCTCTTAACGACGGGGGTCGAGCCTGAGATTTTTGCCCATGGGCTCTAGGGAGTGTTCCTAACAGCTGTCTTTCTCATTGTAAGTATCATTTTGGATGAGTCCCAAGAAAATCAAGGGCTTTTTGTTGTTTGTTGTAAATGTCTGATATTTCTATGCTGACTTTATATTTTCTGTTTATAATCTGCATTTCACCCTACTTTTTGTCAGTTATTGTCAACTACTTCCATTAGTGTTTATTCAAAATTGAACACGCAGGGAGGATCATCATAGCTGATTTCCCGAATGCATGTAGAAAAATGGTTTCAATTTCACTGTTGTTTTCTACATCTGTTGTAGGAACTGCCTCGTATCTCTGCGTGGTTTCCACTGGAACATGGAACCCTAAGGGCCCCGATCTTAGCAACTGTACCTCACACTGGGTGAATCAGCTGGCTCAGAAGGTTGGTTGGCACCTTTCATTATGGTACACATCGGTGATTAAGGGCTTTAACTTCTAACATAAATAATTTAGCTTTGTATGTTAAAAGCCGCTTCGTTACTCTTTGTTCAGCATAAAAGTAAAAAATTATGCATAGTTTTGTCTGTAAATTCTTTTTCAAAGTTACATATGTTTGGGGGCATGCTGTTTTTTTTTTGTTAAGCTTTTTAACGAGTACATACTTGCTTAATTTCAATCATATTTAGTTAGCTCTGTTTCTTTTGATGTTTGTAAGACAAATAGTGCATTGGCCTAATAAATCAAATATCATTATGTTTGCAACTGAATCCACAGAATGCAAGCAGATGTTTATATCATAGACGATTATCAGAGAATAAGTAAAAATATTTACAGTGAAGTATAAGTAAAGTATAAATATTACAGTGGAATGCAGTGACATTTTAGTTTCTCCTTTGTCAACTACCTTTCTGAAGTGCAAGAAGTAGATAATAACCCTCAATACCATACTGATTACATTCTGATTTAAATTTCTGGATCACTGGAATAAATAAATAGGTTTTTAAATGGCAGTTTAAAATGGTTACAGTGAAATGAGAGAGCTGTCTGAAAACCTTTGCAAAGGATTTCTGGTTTTTACCCCATTTTGTTTCTTTTAAATTTCTGACTGAGAATTTCTTTTGTGTTGAGGATATGAGAACCTTTAATCATTTGAAACGAAGAGAAAGTTATTTGTCTCAATTAGTTGCAGATTTTGACACATTTGCAAACACATTTCTCACCATAACAAAGATACTCAGGAGAAGAACAAGAAGCCACAAACAGAACAAGAAATATTACTGAGATCATGTAAATTGGCATTTCAGATCAGAAGTGGAGAAAACGCCGCTAGTCTTGCCAATGAACTAGCTAAACATACCAAAGGGCCGGTGTTTGCTGGAGATGTGAGTTCTTCAGTGAGACTGATGGAACAGTTGGTGGACATTCTTGACGCACAGCTGCAGGAACTGAGACCTAATGAAAAAGATTCAGCTGGACGGAGTTATAACAAGGTAAGTAGGAGTTTTCTGCTACATTCATTTAGACATTTTGTACAGCAGCTCTGGAATCAACAATAGCAGTTGACTGTCAGACCTCTGGCCCCTTTGACATGCACTTAGAGACAAAACTTCTAACTTGGTTTATGTCCCAAGACAGAATTACAATTGAGAAAGGAGCAGTGTGGCTTTAACCCCCCCAGAAAGTTAATTACCTGAGAGTGACCTTAGCTGGTGGCAAACTTCACTTGCCTATGTATGGTCAATAGTTTCGTTTTAGAATGTATTATCTGCACTTGGAGTCTCATTTTGGAATGCATTATCTGCACCCGTACAGTACACACACTGTGTATAATGGTACATTCAGCCCTTAGGTTTGCAACACAGTTGTGACGCATGCAGTAATGTCACCCACTGAAATACTGTCTTTAGTGGCAGGTTTTGGGAGAAGGAAAAATTTCCCTCTCTAGGATTATGGTGTGTATTAGTTTATTAATTTTTCATACTGTGACAAAAGTGTGATAGCTTTGTTTTTAACCATACTGTAAGTGTTCAGATGAGATTCATATGACTCCAAAATCTGTGGCTAATGCAATTTTATAGGGAGAAAAGTAGGCATTTTTTCCTCTTGACCACATGTTTTGTCCCCAGTTTTATCAGAATGCGTTGCATTAGTATACTTAGTGACATACAGCTACAAACCATAGACAGAGAAAGTTGGCAGTCAGTGCAGAGTCCACGAAAGTCCAGGAGACCAAATACCTAATACCCTCGGAGTTCAGGAGCACCAGCTTAATTTTTGAGGATTTCTTCTTTCCTCATTTTCAACAGATAAAATCTAACCTCTGATTTTCTTTTCTTTCACTAAAAAGCTCCAAAAACGAGAGAAGACATGCAGGGCTTACCTTAAGGTATCTCTCCCGTGCTGTCACCCTGCTTTCTCCCTTCTCCAGCTACCTGCCACGCTTTGTCATCTTGCTGCATGATCCAATGTGTTTCAGTCTTTGATAATTATATAATGTGCCCCATATCAGCTGTACAAATGTTGGCTTTTCACAGGTATATTACTCTCAGAATAAGCAAATAATTTTCGTAATTTTTATAAATTTTTGTAATTTTTGCTGTTTTTCCATTTATCCAAATGCACAAGAATTTTACTGACCTATCCTCTGAATTGGGAAGTAATCATATAGCCTCTTTGTTTTCTGTTGTCATCTCTGTGGATTCAAAAACAACTTGAGTAACACAGCTATGATATATTCTCGGCAGTTTATCATATCAAAGACTGTAGAGTCATAATGTATGTGCATGAAAAAGTCACTGCTTTCTTATCTGTGTTATACTCGTAAATAAAATAGGCTTTGTCCTGAAGTTTTTCAGGGTCATTTCTAGCATCAGGTTGATATTAGAAAGGGTCACGAGAAATGAAATATAAATAATGTGACAGTGCTATCGATGGGGGTTCCATGTTGGTTTTTGTCAGGCTGGTAAGAACAGAAATCCACTGTTCGATTGAGAATCCTTGCCTGTTCCAGCCAGTTTTTTCCCCATGTGTATCCAAGGAATAGGGAATATTCTAAGTGAGGCCAACAGAGGAATTACGCCATGCTAGTTCTGTGTGATAGGTCAAAATAATACCACATTTCATTTTGTTTCATTCTAAATTTTAAACGTTCTTTTTGGAGGATAGTACCATATCACTAGTAAAGCAAACCTTGAACTAATTCTTAACACCTGTGACAACAAAGCGAAAGCTACTGCTTCCCTAATATTGGCTGGCAAGGTCTAGAAAAGAAGAATGGCATCTCCTTGGGTACCAACAGACACTGTGGAATCTCAGAACTTGACAAGGAAAGGTGGTGGGAAAGTCTTTTTAGGTAGTAATATTCTGAAAGTCCCTTTTAGCCTTTTTAATGGGGGCAAAGAACTGCTAAAGAATATAGAATTTGTCACACTGAAACTTTCAGTTCCCTATAAAGTATTCACTAATGTGTGGAATGTAATCATTGGTATGGTGCCCAGGACATATATATCTCAGGGGGAAAAGAATAGCTTTTTTTTTCTTTGGCAGGGAGTGACCACTTCAGGAATATGATTAGGTTAATGATCATTTTGATCCCACTAGAAAAGTACTAATGGTAATAAATAAGGAGTGTTTCAAATTAATAAAGCCATGTCATCAGTGAGTTAGGTGTAGACACAGTAAATTTCAGCATGACCTTAATTTCTGACCAGTGTCATTTTCAGTGTGTCACAAATGAGTTTCTCTGTTCAGATAAAACTAATAAAACGCCTTAAATTACAAATCAGAAGCTGACTTACACTACGCAAATGAAGCGGTTTCCTGCTTTGTGACAGAGGATTCATTTGTAACTTAGATTAGAGGCGCTAGTCTGTATTTCTCGGTGACTAATGAATCTGGCCTTAGCAGACCAGTTTCGGTTCTACTCTGGTTAATGGCTGCAGCAGTATCGGTGTGAGCATTTTGACTATTCTAACTCCCATTAGAGAAAGAAAAAAGCCTTTAACTCCACTTGGAAGTATCTTCACCTGCCAGGAAGGTCGTGGCGGCTCACAAGGCAGACAGAAAGAGGATATTAAGATGGATTAAGCTAATTAATCTTACTCTGACAATAGCCTCAAACAACTTTCCCCCCGGTTATTTTAATATAGCACCTCAAACTAGCCATTTTTGTTGTTCTCTGTACACTGTATGTTCTTTTTCCATGTGTGATTACAAGTAGATCCAAACAATTTATGCATGGACTTAATGACACATTACGAGTAGGTAAATGGGATAGCATAAATAAACTTAGTGATTTCAGCTCTTCAAGCCATAGTGTACATCTAGAGTAACCATCAGTGCACAAGCCTGCCTTCAATTGCTTAACTGCCTGAGTTATATATTTATTTAATGTTATTTTCCGCAATAATAAACTAAACCTGCATATATGTGAATATTTACAACTTGGATGTTTATAAAGACTTTACTCTGCTTTTCTGTTTCCATCAAATTCTTACTCTAGGCTTTAAATATTTTGAATGTTTTCTTGATTCCTTTAAAAACAGATCATTGTTATGAATTAAGATGTACTCTCAAGTGTTTAATTTTTATCTGGACAGGGAACTGAAAGAGTGAAAACATTCACCGATAATTTACAAACTTTCAAATCATCATGTTTTTTTCCCCAATGGTAATAAGCAAATAGTGTTACAAAGCACAATTTTGGTTATTAAATTTTGGTTCACGTTCCAAACCAAAATGTTTTACTTTTCAAGTGTAACTATTAGGCTACTCCAGAGGCATCAGTGTTTTCTCTTTAGAACCTGGGTTTTGAGATTTTAAGTAGAGGTGACTATGCATATAAGAGTAATACTTCAGGTTTAGACGCCATTTGTATTTTTCTTTCCAACAACTGAGATGAGTAGATCAACACAAAAGCCATCTTTTTACACTTACTCTCTATAATCAGATAGTAGTCTACTAATCTTTAGTCAGTCCTGTCTTGCAATGGATCTGTTACAATGGATAATATGTTGTCTAAGTGTTCTTCCATCTTGAAATAAGAGTAAATCATCATGACAGATGTTACAGTTGTCACTAGTCAGTGATTACAAATCACCTCGGTACTAGAAGCATTCAGACCTAATGATGGTTTTTTCACGGATGCAGGCAATTGTTGACACAGTGGACAACCTTCTGAAACCTGAAGCTTTGGAGTCATGGAAGCACATGAATTCTTCTGAACAAGCACATACTGCAACTATGTTGCTGGATACCTTGGAAGAAGGAGCTTTTGTCCTGGCCGACAATCTGGTAGAACCAACCAGAGTCTCAATGCCCACAGAAAATATTGGTAAGTGGATCTATTGTTAGGTTGCACTTTGATTTAGCAGGTAGATGTTTAAGAGAATGATGTGTCCATTCTAAATCTGTTGAGTTATTTTCGGTGCCAAACTTCTTTTTTGTTGATTTTTATCTATCAACAAGAGATATTATTGATCACATTTCATAATGCAAAAGCCAAAATCTCCTATATCTTTTAAAAGTTGCTGTCATGTGGTTTCTTTTCCCAACTGAAAAATCATTAGAGTACTTAAATGCCTGAATATGGATTGCTTAAGTAATGAAAGTGCTTGCTGTGGAATTGTGGCAAATGCTTTTCCATTTGGTATAATATGTTCCTAATGAATTTAAATTACTTTCTGGAATGTGTTCTCCCAGTCATATATTTTAGGCAAACAGAATTTGAGCCAAATGTTTATATTAAACAAAGTTGCCTTCAGGTGAAAATGTAGTCAATGAACTACATCTTCCACAATGCAAAATATCCATGCTTCATAGGTTGAAAAATAGCTGCCGATAGTTTTGAAGCGTAATTTAGAATGGAAAGGCTGAGAGCAAGAGGCAGGAGTTAACTTGACGGTACTTGAAATAAGTACAGTAAATACAGTAAAATATATTAGTTTAGGCTTTAGAATTATTGAT
The DNA here is from genome assembly GCA_004027735.1 of Carollia perspicillata. Lineage (NCBI taxonomy): Eukaryota > Metazoa > Chordata > Mammalia > Chiroptera > Phyllostomidae > Carollia > Carollia perspicillata. The sequence continues at coordinate 24,184 of PVKM010016261.1, forward strand.
TATTCAGTGGTTTTGAGATTAGATGAAGTTTTATAGTATCCCTTAGTAATGTAAAAAAGTTTCCCAAGTATAAATGTTAAAAAAAAAAAAAACAGAAGGGACCGTAGACCACTCTCTTTTACCAAAAAAGTATGTATTTGGAGCATCACATATTAAGTGGGCTCTTGCTGTCTGAGATGCCATATCTCAATACCTGATTGTGTCTGCCTAAGTCATGGGACTTTATATTTTAAAATGTAGAAAAGTAAGGTATTTAGAAGAAATAGACATTAATCAGATTATTGTACTTGTAATTAAAGTTAGACTTTAACTTCATTTAAATGAATGAATTTTTAGAAAGAAACTGTTATTAAAATTGTTTTTATTTAGTGTGAGCTTTTGGAATGATGAATAACTCAATAACTTCAAATTAAATGAAGTCAAAATAATTTGGCCTGTCACTATCTGGGAGACCAATCGTAAGGGAAATAGATGATTGCTACAACCTTCGTCGTACTACAGATTGAACACGGCTTCCCCTTTCTGTCTAATGCCCTTATTACTTTTAAGGTTAATTTGTTTAGTAGTCTAACGAAGTGCCTAAATATACCTTAAACAAGTCTTCTCAGATGTCCCAGTGACGTGCCTGCGAGGGTAAAGGAGTGTGGGCTTGGTCATCTTAGGAGGATGACTCACCGAAAGTACTGTCTGAAGTGGCGTGTCCTGACCTCAGTCTGTTTTCTAAGTCTTCAGAAGCTATTTTAAAAACAAAACAAACAAAAAACTCCAAAAACCATAAAATTTCTTTCTTATGCTCCTTCTAAGGGGGCAAGGAAATTTGACAGGCCAGGTTGATGGTGTGCTCCCTGTAGCATCACATAATGCAGAGCAACTTTTATTATGTGTTGTAGATACTGTATTCTCAGTTTGAGACAAATCTGAGGACTTAAATATCCAGGAATATATTTTTTCCAATACTTGTGGTTTTTAGAGGGTTAAAGGATTATTCTTCGTACTCTTTCTTCATTTTCAATTAAGAAGAGAATATTATGGGTGAGATGTAGTACACATTTTTGACTTCTCAAAAATAATTCCTTTAATTTACTGTACGCATATATTGACTACACAAAAAATTATCCCTGGAAGTCACTTTACACATTCTAATGTAGTTATATGTTTTTATTTCTAAGATATAAACAGTTTTGTGAGAAACTTTGTACATCACAGGTGGCAAACACAAGGCCCGCGGGCCGAATCCAGCCCTCCAACCTTGTTTTATCCGGACCAGCACCTTGTTTCTACCTGGTGGCAGCACGGAGCTCCTCACCCCTAGTTAAGGAGCAGTTACATTTACACAGTCCTAAAATTATATTCGGCCCTTTGAAGGCAATCGTGAGGCTGATGTGGCCCCTGGTGAAAATGAGTTTGACACCCCTGTTATACATGAGTTAGTATGAGGAATATATTCAACTTTTCCTTAAGACTTGTTCTCATTTTAGAGGACTGAAATGGCCCATTACTCTTTTGCGTCCTCCCTCTTGGTCCTCTTACCTAAATTTAGGATGTGGTTGCAATGTCTTTGGTTATTAAGATACCTGCTTTTTCTCCTTAGTGATTTCTCCTTGAATCCTGAATTCACTCTATTCTATGTTTTGTCCCTACGCATGACCTCATAAAAATGGTATAATTATATCTGGTATAGCTTTTAAAAATCAACTTTGGGATTTAATTTACATACAGTAAGAACAGCTGTTGTAAGCCTACAGTTTGATGAGCCTTGGCAAATGCACACCCATATAACCAACATCACGGTCAGCACTTCCGCCACCTCAGAAGGGTTCTTGATGCTCTTGTGCAGTCAGGCTCCTCGTACCCCCAACTTCAGGCGGCCCCTGGTCTATTTCCTGTCACTATAGTCTAGTTTTGCTTTTTCTAGACCTGCAATGGAGTGGAGAATCATATAATATATACTCCTTTTTGATCTTGCTTCCTTTATTCAGAGTAATGGTTTTGAGGTTCATCTATGGTGGTGCAGGCGTCAACAGTTCACTCCTTTTTGTGTTCGGATATTGTTCCGTCACAAAGGCGTACCACTATTTGTGGATTTACTCACTTGTCTGATATCTAGGTTGTTTCCACTTTTTGATTGTTGTTATATCACTCTTTGCCCTTATCATTTTACCAAGCACTGAGGGTTCCATTGCTCCACATTCTCACCAGTATTTAAGATTGTCTTCTCAAATGTCTTTTTAATTTTAGCCTAGTGGTTTGAAGTGGCACCTCATTTTGGTTTTAGTTTGCATTTGTATGATTGCTAAGTTACATTTTGTTGATAACTGTTCAACTTTACATGTGCTTATTGGTGTTTCGTATGTCTCTTGTGAGGTGTCTCTTCATATGTTTTGCCTGTTTTTAATTGGATTGTCTTTTTTAGTAATAAATTATGAAGACTCTGTATAATTCCCAATATAAATCTTTTGTGTATATGTACTTTGAATATTTTCCCTCAGTCTGTGACTTTAACACAATATCATTATCACACTTTAAAAATTAACAAAAATAGCCCTGGCTGGTGTGGCTCAGTGGATTGAGTGTGGCCTGTGAACCAAAAGGTCTCCAGTTCGATTCCCAGTCGGAGCACATGCCTGGGTTGTGGGCCAGGTCCCCAGTTGGGAGTGTACGAGAGGCAACCATACGTCGATGTTTTTCTCCCTTTTTCCCCTCCCTTCCCCTCTCTCTAAAAATAAATAAATAAAATCTTTTAAAAAATAACTAACAAAAATAGCTTCAAAAGATAATAAAAATGTGCCTCAATTTACTTGATTTTTATAAACTTATTAA